>JAPYYW010000260.1:0-105121 GCA_030522545.1 Cremastinae sp. A BG-2022a | reverse complement strand
TCACCCTTAATAAAGTTGATTTCATCAAGAGAAAGGAAAGATATCGTTAATTGAAATTTTCATGGGTCCCCGCGACCCAGTGTGACTGACCAAATTTTTAAAAATTTTTTAAATTCGATTTTAAGACCCTATTCGATCGGAAATTTTCCGTAGATAACGAAAATGATAATTATTCGGGGCGAAATCTAAGAATTCATATTGAATGAGTCAAAAAATTGACTTTTGGATTAGTTTTATCAATTTTTCAGTATGAATTCTTGGATTGCGCCCCGTATAAGTAATACTTTTGTTATCTGCAAGAAATTTTGCCATCAAATATTCTGTTTTAAAAAAGACACGAAACTCATAATCAATTTATAGAGTGCATTATACGCGTTGCTGCTCGTATAAATAAAAATGAATTGCCACACGTATGACGGAGCTTCACTTGAGAACTGCTCGATCTATTTGGCTGATTACTTTTTTTTTATTGTATTCATTATTGTCAGGACAACGTTTGTATGTCAGAAAATTTTTAGAAAATCCACGGGAAAAGTCGGAAATTGGAGTGGTAAAATTTTGACGTCCACACCGGAATGGACGTTTATTTTTTAGGAATTACTTTTATATAGCATTTTCATTATTTACGAGAAATTTTCGATCGAATAAGGTCTTAAAAACGAAAAATTTTATCTTTTAATTTCCCAGAATTCATATATTAAACAATCCAAAAACACGAGATTTTGGATCAGTTTTTTTTATTACTGCGAAGCGTTCGACCTACTATAATCTGCTAGTAAATGTATAAAAGTCAAACCTTAAAAAAATACATTTTTGGACATATTTAAGATTTCTTAAAA
Organism: Cremastinae sp. A BG-2022a; assembly: GCA_030522545.1. Classification (NCBI taxonomy): domain Eukaryota; kingdom Metazoa; phylum Arthropoda; class Insecta; order Hymenoptera; family Ichneumonidae; species Cremastinae sp. A BG-2022a. The sequence continues at coordinate 104,282 of JAPYYW010000260.1, read as the reverse complement.
CATATTTAAAGATTTTTAAAACACATTTTAAAGGGGTTATAAATATCGATAAAAACAGAGAAAAGTGATGAATTAAACACATAAATAAGTAAAAAATATGCTTGAACACGCTTTGGTATGTGCGTATAAAGGGTTGGGTTTGCAGTGTTCTGGAGTGACCGGGGAGTGTCTTCGAGCTAGGAAATGCAAACGAGAGGCCATTGCGTGGAAAAACAATCGAACTTGATTTTGAAAAGCCCTCGCAGGCTCTCTATCTTGAATCGCGACGAATCCTTTCGTACACAATCGCACGTCCGATTATCGCGGAACGATCTGCTCCCGAGAATACTCGAATTGGCACTTGCGTATCAAGCACACTCTTCCGGGCGCGCGGGAAGGAGATACGCTGGGACGTGCTGAGAGAGAGAGAGAGAGAGAGATGAATTTACATGCACGCATATTGGGAGAAAGGTGGAACAAAGTTGAGAAATTATAAGTGAAAAATTTTCTGAAAGGGAGTAAAACGTAGAAAATATTTAACAATTATAAATAGAAAAAAGTGACGACTCAATCATGTCAATAATAAAAGGGAAAAAAAAGTTTGAAAAAAAGAGAGAATTTTCACTGAAATTCTGACAAAAGATTTTTTATAAAATTTCTAAAGCATATAAATCCAATCTAGTCATGTCCAGCAAAATTCATGTATACAAATATTACAAATATGTAATAAAATATAAAACAATTTTCAAAATTCGTTTGAAATTGATTTCTCGTTGATTTTGAATTCAAAGTAAAACATAGATATGTCAAACTAATTAAATTTTTACCAAATTTGAAGTAAAGTGTTTTTATTTAATAATTACATTCGGTTGGTAATTATTATAAGGTGAATATGAATAATTTTTTGAAACTTTCGTTGGACACAGCTCGATAGTAGGTCAGTCCGTGAAGGATAATAATTTTCCCTCCGGTAAGACAAACACTTATACGTGTTTTCTCTTTGATGTTTTTTCTCGTAAGTGTTTTTCCATCGAAGAGAAAGATCTTGTGTTCGAAGTTCACGAGTTGTCTATGCTGGTCTATTTCTAACGAAAGTCTTGGTATCAAAGATGTTGCCATAATTATATTTTATTAATTATTCATTAGGAGATAATTATATCGGTTCAGCAAAATCCAAAAGTTTTCCGCAGTTTTTTAAAATTTTATACAATTCTTATCATTTTTTAATTGCCTATACATTAACATATGTATAGATTTCTCTTTAAAAAAAATTGAGAATTTTTTATACAAAACATACAGCAATTTTGATTATTCTATAGTTAAAAACATATCATGCTTTACAAGAAAGTGTTATACAAAAGTCATCGTAACTTTTGTTAAATTCTCTTAATGTACATTTTTATGAGAGTTTTCGAAAAAGCAACGTTTTTCAACAATCCATATCTCAATATAATGACTCAAATAAGAAATACACGTAATTTACGAGTATAATAGATAGAAAAAAAATCTCTTCTAAATACAAATTACAACCTATAAATAATTAAAGAGCTGAGAGAAAAAATTATAAACTATAAATAATTAAAAGAGAAAACTCAATGTGAGAGTAAGAAAAAAATGAGAAAGGGGAGGGAATGTTGCAAAAAAGTGAGGACACGCTGGAAAGTCTCCGCCTCTTTCGTCTGTGAAGCGGGATGCTCGTAAAGAGAGAAAGACAGAGAGAGAGAGTGTACAGTCGATAGGAGAGCCCTTGATTCCTGAATCCGTGTGTGTACACAGTCGCGCGAAGCACGTACGGGTGCGACATGCACACGCGGGTGCGGATCCCCGAGTGAGGGAGTTAAGAAGCGCCCCTCTCATTTTCGAGCCACTCCCGAGCTTTCTCCGCGGACGTTTCGCAGACGCGAATGAGCTGAGTGCCGAGCCGGAGAGTCGGGAAAAGTCAAAGAGAAGCCAAAGAAGACGAAGCGAGCGAAAGAAACGTGCACGAGAGAGAGAGAGAGAGAGAGAGAGAGAGAGGGGGGGGGGAAGAAGAAGGATGAAAGACAATAAGTGAGAGAATAAAGGGCGAGGATGAAGGACAGCAGAGGGAATATTTGCGCGGAGAAACCGAAGGGGCGAAAATCCCGGAATGAACCGGTTGACAGCGCGTGGCGTCAGCGAGCGCCGGATGAGGAATAAGGGAGGAAGAAACGGGGAGAAGAAATGAAGGAGAAAAAGATAGAGGGAGGAAGAATAAGTATAGAGGACGCTCCGCTGTCAAGGATCCTCGAGGAACTCTAGGATTCTTGGCTCTCTCTCGTTCTCTCGGCCGCGACTCTCTTCCAAGAGCCGGGATATATCCTCGGGCTTCTCACTGCACAAGGACCTTTTTCCTCTTCTCTCGACAGCGCGCTCATCCGCTCGTCGCGTGACTCTTTTTTTTCGTAATACGCGCTTGGACCCTGCGTATACATTTTCGCGGGAGAACGCTCATTGTTCCTCGACTTTTCATCGAAATCTCCGAAAATGGCGAAAAATTCGGAGATATCACTCGAAAGTTTTATTTTTTATACATTCGGCAATTTTCGTTTCGACGCTCGTGTGCGTTCAACTTTTAAAAAGTGTCACAAACCTTTGGCAATTGACGTAAAATCAAGATTGTGTGAAAATCATTAGATTTTTTTTGCCATTGAAAATGATAAATTGTTATAAACAATCATAATATTAAACATAAAATGAAATTCATATTATTAGAAAATAAAATAGATATATGCCTTTGCCATCAGTAATGATTTTTGAAGAAATAATTCACTGAAAGAATCTATATCCTATGAAATTGGCATTACTAATGAGAAATTCTCAATAAATAAATACTTTATTTGTATTATTTTTTATATTTTTAAATTAAGAATGCATATAAACGATATTTTTTAAAATATGAAAATTCGATAAATTTTTGGTGTACTTTGTTCTTCGGCACATGAATAAATTTCGTACAAATTTTCAAATCGTTTTACTGAATGGTTTAAAAGTTATCTAACTTCCAAGTTGCTGAACTTTAGCATTGCTTCTTATGGACAATTCTTAAATTTGCCACGAATAGAAATTAAAAAATATGAAATTCTTGTGAATTTTAAAAATAAGAGTTAACAACGCGGATGCTTTTGTCCTTTTTAACATTTTTGAATTGGTATTTTGCTGTTCTTCTCGGCGTATATTTCATACATAACTTCGCATAATATGCGCTCTATCCCGATGAATCGATTAGAGGCCTCATATGTCTTTTTTAATATAAAATATAGAATATTCGTAGCAGTGTTCATTTTGTTTCAAAACGTGTTTTACTAACATTTTTCTTATTTAATTGTTTGTTAAACAATGAAAAATATATAAATTATTGTTAAAATATGCTCAAGTTGCCAATTATTAGTCAAACTAATATAATACTCGAAATATTAGCAACTTTTTAGCAAACGCCAGAGTCTGCGTTTTACAACATTATAGATTCAAGAATTTATGTTTGTTGAGATTGTCCATGTCATACATTCTTAACAAAAAATTCAAACCGAAGACAAAAATAAAAAGAGCAAAAAATAATTCATATGAAAACAAATGAAAAATCATAAAAACGTAAAAAAAAACAATACTTCGATAATGTAAAACCTTAAAAAACGTAAATATATGCTTAAAAAATGACAAAAGAAACACGAAGTTTCTCCAGTCGGTGCTCAACGTCATTTTGGGCGATTGGAAGCTCGGACTCCTCGAATAGCCGAAGTGCGTGGACAAGTGCGAAGAAACACGATCGGAGTGTGGTCGACGATGGGTCAACAAGGTGGAACCAACCCGAACAAGTACCGGAAAGCGAAGAGAGATGGGGGAGGAGCGCGAGGAGAGTGGCATTTGGAAATGAATCCCGGTTCGAGAAAGAAACGGCGGACAATGCGCGCGCGGAGTGGAGAAGTTGGAAAGGAAGGGAAATATGGCGTGAAAAGGAGCCCGTAACTCGATATCGGTTTACCTTTCGCCAACCGCCAGGAATTCCCATATTACCAGCCCGAAGAATTCCGGATCGCGTCAACGATCTGCTTCCTGTCACAACATACACGCACTTAAACTCTACTCGCTTTCATTTTCTACGAATCGCCTGTTTTTATTGACCATCTCACATTTCCGATCCTCGAAATTGCCCCTGTAAGTGACTGTCAAAACATCGTACGCTGAACAATCGGTGTAAGTTACGCTCTCGTGTCAAAATCGATGATTTTTATTCGTTTCTTTCAAAAACGTACCTTTCACCAATTTTGAACGCCCAAGTATCAAATTTTAATATTCAGTAGTCAATTATAATAATAAACTTTATAGTTTATAGTTTTTACCATTATTTGATATCGTATTAAATAATAATTATCGAACTAACATCATCCAAAAGCCGAAATTCGATACATTCGACTTAACAGACGACGTAAAACTCTTGAAATCTTCAATTCTTCAATGATAAAAATATTGTGTTGTTTTGGACCATCAATGATCGAATTTTGTTCAATTATTTCCTTAAATATTTTATGAATCAATCCATTGTCACGAATTTGACAAATTAGAAGTGATTATTGTAGCACAAATATTATTTTATCCAAATATAATAAAATCTGCATATATTTTTAGTTCCATCGCTCACGTGATTCCAAAAAGAATTCATCGAATATTTATCCTAAATAAGAACTGCTTAATCTGCGTCGTGGGGAAACATTCGGTCGAGAACGATTCTTGAAATTATGAAGAGATCGACGTGAATTCCGATTCATAAACGTTTTTATAGTGTCTATGGTATCTGGCAACGTCTGACTGAATTCGAATAATGACCAACCGCGAGGAGAACTGAACCCACGTGGAGATTCACGCCGGCAGTGTACAAAAAAAAAAGAAAACTCGATGAATCCGGTGCAGCGAGATATTTTTTTTATTTAATGGACAGAGATTGAGGGAACGGGCGAGGGAAGTGTATAGAAAATCGGATTGGACGGATCTGAAAGGCTTGCCGGGCGCGAGTGTGTTGCTCGAGAGGGCACAATGGCAGCGAGAAGAGTCTCGACCACAATCGCGTTGCCTCACTCGACGTGGAAATGAGGTGGAAAACCGCGCACCCCCATCGCAATCGTCAAGCCCTTTGCCCAATTCCATTTCTCTTTTTCTTTCCTACGTTCTTTTCCCTCGCGTTTTCTTCTCCCTCGCCCCCTCCCCTGGCGGATCCCCGGGCGTTTTACTTGTTCGGATTCTTCAATCTGTCGGATTTCAGGCTTTGTGTGGTTTTCATATTACTATTACTCGAGAGAGGGCTCCACCCGTGTGTGACTCTCGACGGACCCGATTCTCGAGAGGTATTACGATTTTTTTTTACTATTTATTTTCTGTACTTCTGCACTTTATTCCGTTTTCAAGGTGGTGGCTTTATCGTTCTTGTGCTTCTCATGAATTGCATAAAAACGTTGATGTTTGCATGACCAGAGTATAATCTTAGTACATTCTTTGCTGATCTATTTTTAAAAGATTTTGTCATTGAAAATGTGTTAAAATTAACACGTGATAAGGTAAACGTCCCAATAGTTGGATATTTTTCGCCATATTATTTTTAATATTTGAATTATTTTTTTCTCAATAAAATCGTATATGGTTTATTTTTCCTGTATGAAGAAGTATATTTTTCATAACGTTCATTTATTGGCACAAAACTCAGAGACAGGGTCGATTTTCTGTCCAACTATTGGGACATTCTACATATTTAAACGTTTAAGTATTTATTTACTATAAATATTGGTTAAAATTAACACATAAAATGAGTTTTGAGTTGCTGAAATATCAGATAATAGTTGAAATAGATTTTTTTGTTTGAATATTTAAAAAAAGAGATAAAGTGAGAAAACCCTTAGCTGTCCAATTATTGGGACGTTTACCTTATGCACGAAAATATAAGTATCAGTGGCTAGTATTCTTATATATGTATTTTAATTTCTTTTTATATAATATATCATATAACAATATAGAAAATTATTATTATCTCGAAAATTTTTATAAATTTATTAAATGACCTTTTTTGCCCATATATACAAATGTGTATACCTTGAGTAACAATTTTGTGTCTGCAAATAAAATTAATATATTATATTTATACAAAATAGTATATAATATAAACAGCGTTGATAAATTTTGCTACGTATTGGAAATTCATAAATATAAAAGAAATTCGAGAAAGATATAAAAATAATTAGAAATAAAAAATAAATTAATGAAACTTGTGATATAGTGACATTTTTTGAACATTCATTTTGTGAATTTCGCGTTTCATGTGGTCTCGGGATGAAAAATGTTTGAGAGGTGGGTGTTTTCCGGTAGAATTTTATACGTTGTTTTCTCCAAATTGAAAGTTCCCCGACACTTGGCCGAACTTTCGCGGAGCGCACACGCGTGCAAAAAGAGTAAAAGGGAGGAGCGAGGCGGAGACGCAGACTCGCATATGAATGGTAAAAAGAAAGCAGGGATCTTGTCGTGAATTAATTTCATTCGAAAGCGCCCTTTATGCGAGTCGAGGATCAGAGAGCTCGCTACCCCCTTTAGCAACCTTCTTTCTCTCTTTTTTCTCTCCTCCTTCTCTCTTTCATTCTTTCTCTCTCTTTCTGGCTCTCTGCTCCTCAGTTTTTTCTCTCTTCAGTGTGTCAGCGCCCTGAGAGTCCTCAACTCGGGTACGACTTCAAGGTTAATTGGTATGAAAAGTCGGAAGAAAAAGAATGCGGAAGAGCGGGAAGAATAAAGAAACGGTTGGAGGAAGGAATTTAAAAAGGAGAGAGGAAAGAGCGAGAAAAAAGCGAGGAAGAGTGCGGAGAGGAAGGACAAGGAATAAGAGAGGAGAAGAGTCTCGAGATAGAGAGACGCGGAGGGAGGGCCAGCTAAGTCGAACGGAAAGAAGTGGCAGAGGGATGAAAGGGGGATGAAAAGAGGAGAGAAAGGTAAGAAAGAAGAAAGTACACGCGCGATACGCTTCTTTTCCTCCTCCTCCTCCTCCTCCGTCTTCGCTTCTTCTCCTCTTTTCTCGTCTTCTTTTTTTCTTTCACTCTCACGAGATCGCGCACAATGCGAGATTATGCGCATACACACGAGTACGTGCGCACACATTTTTATGTACGTGCGCCTAATAGCTAGCGAGAAGTTTCAGAAGTGGCAGCCGTGTGTGGATTTAATGACACGCGAGAACGTCTCACGTTTTTTTCTTCTTATTCTTCTCTCTCCCCCCCCCCCTCTCTCTCTCTCTCTTTTATTTTTCTCTATCTTTTTTCCTGGCTCTCTTTCTCCATCACGAGCATCTCACATTTTTTTACTCTGTTCTTCTTTTTTTCAATTTTTTTTTATCCTCTCGTTTTTCCTTGTCACTCCCTCTCTCTCGCTCTCTCTCTGTCATTTTTCTCGGATTTTTTTCTCTCTCCCTAGACACTCCTCGCCTTGACGATGAAAATGATTTTTCTCAAGTATCAAGAAACTCGGAACTTGTACTAAATGACTTTGGCATATATAAAGATTCCTAATGGTCGTGTCCCATTTGTAAAATATTCTCAATTGCTTTGGAGACTTCTCAGCGATGCTGTTTTATATACAGCCATTTACTCGCAATTTTCTCTCTTGGTTTCCTCTTTTTTGTTTCTTTCCCTCTCCATTTTCTCTATATTCCCCAGGAATCCGTCGTCTTACTCACTTGGTAATTATTTCAGACTCTCGCTCAAAATTTACTCTCGTAACTTTATAGAGATTTAATCACTTGTACGTTCCAATATTCATTTACAAAATAAAATTATAAAACAGATTTTTGATAATTTTACAAAATTCAAACGATAATTGTCCAAAAATTAAAATTTCATCAGGTATATTGTTTAAAATATTATTTTTTGTCGACGGGACTTTTTTTTTCTCAGCCACGAAAATCCGGACTCACACGAGAGTGAACATTTATTTTGGAAAATTCGTTTAGAATCAGTTTGTGAATTACAGGTGCGCGTGTACGAGAATCCAAGAGATCACGGACAAAAAGTATTCCCCAGAGATCTCGATTCTGGCGGTTACGCCAGTCCTCATTTCCTTTATTCTCGATCTGAACGATTTTCTTACAAGATTTCCGGAAACACGGATCATTTCTCGATTCCCTTTCAACCGATCGAACGCACTTTTATTTTTTATTTTTTTAAAAAGTTTTTCTGTGGCATTCCACGTCAGTGAAATTCAAGAGCCAATAAAAATGATTTTTCATCATTTATTTTTGCACTAGATTAGCTTGTGTTTTTTAACAGAAAAATTCTGTTAAATGAAAATAATAAAAGGCTCTTTAGAAAAACGAGCACGTTTTGTTTTTCATTGGCCATTAAATAAATCTTATTTATGTGGGAAATACGTGCTAGGATTTCGGAGGTGAAACCGACTTTTATTCGATTTTCTCAGCTGCTGATGTAATTTTTTCCCCCAAGATTGGCTTGATCGACGGATTGAGTAGTTTGAAAAAAAAGCAAAGTATTCACTTTTCGAATTCTTACATAGAAATAAACGTTTGTAACATAATTTTAATAAAAACGCTTCGAAAACTTTTATTCGAGATTACGAAAAATTCGAAGTGAAAGCTAGTATCGAATCATTGAAGCAAAATCAATTCTATTGATGAAAAATCTGAAAATCCAGTAAACCGGTGATTTAAAATTTTTTGTCATCACTGGTAAGTTGTTTACCCTGCAATCATGCAATTTTGAATCTTCCTTGAATAAAGGATAGCGTAGAAAAAAGGATATTCCGTGACGTGTGACACGCCCATCGAAAAAAGGCAAGAAAAAGAAAAAAAAAACAACCCCGAAAATTCTAGCTACAATTTACGTAAAAGCTTCACCGAGGTTTTTTTTCCCTTTGAGAAAGCAAAAGACACGACCGAGTCTCCGTAGAATTCACGACGATTTTTCGCCTCGATTCCGGCCAAACTTCCACGTCATTAGACATTCGAGTTACTCGTACGATTTTTTTTTCGTTGATATACGTTTTTTCGTCAATTTTTATCTCTTTTATTTTCTTCTCGAGTCCGTCATACGTGAAAATAAAAGTACGTGAAAAGAGGAAGAGAACGGGAGGAAGAAATGAAATGGAGGAAGTGAGACAGACGACGAGTAAAACGAAAAAACATAATAATGAAAAGAAAGGGAGGAAAAGGGAGAAAAGGAGCGAAAGAGAGAGAAAAATCGCGGTCAAAAGGGCCCGCGGGTCCAAAATTGGAAGCAAAGGGCCCGAATCCTGCGAAGGTCGCTCACAGGTAGATGAATATCTCATCGTCCTCTGTCTTCCTTCGAACGGGAGCTATTCACGCTCCCATTCATGAATTCCTCGCCCTCGCAATATCACTCAATTTATTTCTTTTTCTTATTTTTTTTTTCGAAAGCGCCCTATATAAAACTCTATACGGAACGGCATCTCAGAGTGCTCGTTGCTCAATTACGTAATACGAATTTTTATTCCAGGAAGCTTTAAAAATGAAATCTTTAACTACCGTGAGAATACACAGCAAATTAGAGGGTGTAATATTGGGCAAAATTAAAAAGTGTATTTTTATTAATTGAAATAATAAATCTGCCGTTATCGGTTAAAACAACACAGGTCTTTATGCAATACTCGCGTTTTTATTCGCGAGATTTTAGAAAATTTAAAATTTTTTAAATTTCAAGAGCTTACTCTCGATCGCAAATTTTCTGTTGATAATGAAAAACAAATATTATTTTGAACGTAATCCAAGAATTTATGATGAAAAGTTCAACAAAGTGAACCGTAAATCGGTTTTTTGGCTTTTTCAACATTTTATATCTAGATTTTATTTTTTTTACAAATAAAAAACTTTTTATATTATTATTTTGATCTTGAGAAAAAATGTATACCGGGAGAATCGAGTCTCGACACCGCGAGCGAGCTCTCGAAATATTATATGTATTCACGTACGTCCGTGTATTTAACCTCGGCCGGTTTGTGTGCGCTTTCAAATTTATTAACGTACGTGTTTGCCACCGAAAAGACCCTTGACCGGCGTCGAAGAGCGCTCCTCGAATTTCTGAACGAGTGTTGTAATTCCCAGCTTAAAAAAAAAATTAATTCACACGACTTTTTTTCTTCAGCCTGCTCTCTGCGCGGACATTGACTATTTTTTAAAAACAAAATCTTGTTCAATTAACGAATAGAGGGACGAACGATTTTAAAATGCATTTCGTGTCGCTGGAACAATTGTGAAAATTTTCACGACGATTTTTCTCCGATCTTCGAGCTTTAAATTATTTATTCCCGCAAATTCTCTAATTGGAAGAAATTGTACGAAGATTAACGCGACGAGTAATGTTTGGAATTCGGTAAATCGCGTGGATTGATTGATAATGAGGAAGACCGAAGGCCGGAAACAAACTGCGATTTTCACGGCACTTGCGCCCTTCTGGTTGGAAGGAAATTCTGTGTTTATGCGACCGGGAATTGCAAACCGGGGTAAGATCGCGAGAACGTCACGAGCAGATCGTCGCCGCTAATTTCCTCGGCATTGAGCCTCGTATTGTGCTTCAAATCGTTCGCGAATTCAACCAACCGAAGCATTTTATACTTTCGTACAGGGTGTCCTACAAAACATTGCCAATATACCGCACAATCAGATTCTTCATGAAATTCCACGTCGAAAAGTGTTTGGACGTTTCTCGATCCGAGCAAATCCTGTAGAATTATCGGCGAACGAAGTTCAACCAATCAACGAGTTGCGCGTGTCATTTGTGGTCACGTGACTCGCTTCTGACTGGCTCGAGTTTGAAGCTCGATAACTCGTCACTGGTTGGTCGAATCTGAAAGTGCCTCGAGACTTTTCGTTTTGAAATTCGATCAAGAATCTCGTTCTCTATAGAGCTCGACGTTTTATTCTGAGACACCCTGTACACAGCGCGTACGTCTCGCGCCCTTGTTGAAAATTCAAGCGTCCACGTGACGCCCGGACGCGAATCTGCCACCCTTCATTGTCATTCGAATCAACCGGCGCGTTTCTCTCCTTCCATCACCAGCCCTCCGGTTATGGTACCAGATCGAGTATATTATTGTAGTACAACGAGACACAAAGGCGAGAAAAAAGATTCAACGCGATGTTTTATCAAAAAAAAATTTTAATAATGTTTTTATGGCTTTTCTTTTATAATAGTGATATTCACTAGTAATTTTGACTGCGTTTATGGAAATGTATATGGTGATTCTTTTTTAATTTTTTTTTTATTTAGTAAAGAAAAGCTTAACATTATCGAAAAACTGATCCAACGATCAGTTTTTTCCATAGAGTTCTGTATAAATTCTTGCATTGTGCCCCGAATAATTATAACATTTTCGTTATTTACGAGAAATTTTCAATCAAGTAGGCTCTGAAATTGAGAAAAAGGATGTCAAAAAATTTTGGTGAATTTTTTCAGGGGGTTACACTACGTCTTGTAGACCTGTGAACGTTTCAATTTTCCATGTCTTTCCTTTCTCTTGACGAAATCAACTGTATTAAGGGATTATTATTTTTAATGATTTTGGCAAAAGAAAGCAAATGGCGTAGGAATTACGGCAATATATCAATTATTTTAAAAGTTATCACGCTTTGAAGATTTTTGAAAAAATTGAAAGGAGTATATTCCTTCAAAAAATTCGCAAAAATATTTGAATTTTATTTTTTTTTGATTTTATGAGCTCAATTGTTTGAAAATTTCTCGTAGATAACGAAAATTTTAATTATTCAGGGCTCAATCCAAAAATTCACATTGAAAATTTAAAAAAAACTGATTCAAAAATCGGTTTTTTTGGGTTTTGTTCAATATGAATTTTTGAGCTATGCAGGGGTGCAACCGGCTGCAGATAATTTTGTTCCCCTCCGGCGCGCTCGATCGAGAGCCACACCGGACTCTTCTGTCTCCAAGTACCGGAATCGCTCTTTCATTTTGCTCGCACTCGTCATTCTTGCACACGGCTAAAAAAATTCGCGTACACGAGCAGTTTGCCCGTGGCACACACTATTCTCCGACGAATCGAAAAAGAAACCGGGAGGCGACAAGTCAAAATTCACGCACCAAGAATTCTCCAAGGATCGAGATCGCACTTTTTACCCTACTTTCGCTAGCATTGTTCTCCACCCATGAATAAAATGGACGACCGAAACAAGAGCGTTAAATGTTTGACAATCATTATTTTTAGAACTCATTCTGAAGGAATTCTCGATGAAAAATATATATCCCATTGAACTTTAACTATATTTTAATCTTATCACTTATGAGCAATTGGACATTTTCTTTTTAAATACTTCAAAATCACTCTGTTGAACTATAATTTATTAAATATAGTTTTTATAACTATACAGCAAAATTTTATGTATAGAACTATAGTTTGAATTATCTTTATTCTCCCATTCTTTAAAAATTGATTATGAGTTTTTATTGCACGTTCATGCATTTTTATTTCTGTATGTAATTATAATGTTTTTTTTTTTGCGAAAAGCACTGAAGGGAAAAAGCGACAAAATGTCGGACGACGCGTGTTCGACGACAAAAGCAAGAGGATTCACATTTTCGGGATAAAAAAATCAAGGATCATAAGAAAAGAGAGTGAGAGAGAGAGGTAGGGAGACCCTTGCTTTGGCGTAGAGGCCGGAGGCAGCGCAGACAGCCTCACTAATTACGCCGTGCCTCATTAGCGAGGACGCGCCCGGTAAAGGGGTACGCGGACAGCACGTACGACCCCTCTCAGGCCTCGTCGAGGCATCGATTTTCCCTCTTCTCGAAAAAAACACGAGAGGAGAAAAAAGTAAAAAAAAACAACGAGAAAGAGAGGGAAAGAAATCCGAGAAAAACGAGAAGAAAATAAATTTGCAAAAATAAAACGAGAAAGACAGACAAAAATTAAAAAAAAAGAGAGAAATAAAAATAGAAAAAAAAACATATTGAAAAAATACGATGTGAAAAGTAAGAGGGAGGAAAAGTAAAAAAAATAATACGAAAAAAGAATTGAAAAAGGTGAGGAAGGAAAGCATAAGGCGCATTGCACTGAGAAAAAAAAAATAATACGCTACGTACTTCTGCAGCGTGAAGTGCAACCGGTTCTACTCGGTGAAACGTTTGTGACACTGTGCCGTGCTCGGGAAAATTGCGAGAATTCTCTCTCTCTCTCTTTCTCTCTCTCTCTCCTGCTCGAGAGACAAAAGCACCGAGACGTACGTGTTTGATTAGTGAAGAAGAAAAAAAGGAATTGCGCTCTTATAAACAACGCACCTGCAGCAAACTCCGTCAATTTAAATGTGAAAATAAAGAGAAGAAAAAAAGCACGGAGAAAACGGTAATGGAATGAGACGAGAGAAGCGTCGGGTGAGAATTAAAAAAAAACAACAACAAAAATTACAAAATCTTTCGAATTGATTTGATAGACATTAGAATAATATTGAACAGTCTTCCAAGTATGACTTTTAATTTTTTTAATTAAACAATTCATCGTGACCTGGGAGAAATTGTATATCTGGAGTGATTTAATTTAATTTAATCATGAACAGTCTTCTAAGTATGAATTTCATTTTTTAAAATGAAAAAAAAATTGAGTATTCTTCGTAACATGGAGGAATTTTACATTTGGAGTGATTTTATTTAATCACACAAAATGTTTTTTTTTTCAGTAACTCAAAATTAAAAAAAAACATGGTTAATAACTCTTCAGATTTTGCCAACTAAGAGAGTATTCGTTTTTCCAAAAAAATGCCAAAAATTTCGGATTTAATTCTCGTTATGAAATTTTTGATATATAGAAATCCTTGAAAAGTGGAAGCAGTAAATGGGAACATATAAGCGCAGCAAACGTGTGTATAAATAAAATAAAAACACGAATAAACGTTGGTAATGGGAATCGAGAGCGGTGACGAGAGCATCAGAGTTCGGGGATGATGGATATTATTAGTAAAAGGAGAGAGAAGTATACGAAGGAGGATGATCCACCAATGGAATTCATCGTCGTTCGGTGTATGTCGGGATGACAGGTGGAGGCCCTCGTTAGACAAATTATGCTTAGTTCTGCCGGGCTCCCCACGTCGAGGCTGACGGCCGATTATATCTCTGTATATCGCGCGCGCACTCGATCTATACGGTTGGAAACGCGCGTGTGTACGCTCCGAGGTGGATGGAGCCTGTGCCAGGAGAGAACCGGCGGCGGGTTCGGGACGAGCTTCGAGTGGACTGCAAACACTCAAGACTCCTGGGCACGAAACGGGGCTTTCGGCAGAAGGGAGAGAGAACTGCGTGCGGTAGCGCTCCCGTCCAAAGACCCTCCGTCCTTCCTCTCGGACTTTTCTTCAAACTATATCTTTTCCTCTCTCTCCCTCTCGTTTTCTCGCTATACATATATATATGTGTTAAAATATACATATGAGCAATTCCATCTCAATTCAACGACGATTTGACGATGATCCCTTCAATTTTTTTTTATTTTTTCATTTGTTTTACTGATGTTGATCAAAAATGAAGTATCTGCACAGAGAAAAAAAGTCCGAGAAAAATTATCATGCTGTTTCTGTAAAGCGTGTGCAAACGGCAAGTATAGGAAATTTTACCGTGCTGCATGGTAAAGATTCTAATGCTTTAGACCAATTTTTCCAAGATTTTTCAGAAAATTTCCTATACATGTCGTTTGCACAAGCTTCGTAGAAACAGCATGATAATTTTTCTCGGACTTTTTCTCTCCGTGTATAGATGCCAATTTTTAGCTCTCTGTCTAAAAATGCGCGAATACCAAAGTTTTGTGAAATTCTTAAAATATTCATAGCTTCTACTTAATTAAGATATCGTAACTTAATGGGTCTAGTTTTTGTTCGTAAATGTACTTTTCGGAAAAAAAGTGAAAATTGAGAAAAAAAATTTGTTTAGTGTCTTTTTGGCTGTTTTTAAGCTCAAAAAGCTTTCTATCTTTCTTTGGAAGCCCTCGATTTTTTTTCTAAAAAATTCATAACATTCTACGTAAAAAAAAAACAAAATTTTTAAGCCCTTAATTTTTATAATTTTTAAGCCCAAAATTTTAGCCCTTTTAAGATTTTTTCTCAATTATTTTTTTCAAAAAGTACACATATTAATAAATAAAAAATTGACCTCCCATTAAGTTACGATGTGTTAATTATTGTAGAAGCTGTGAATATTTCAACGAAACTTTATTACGTGATATGACATAGGGCTAAAAATTGACATAGACACTTCATTATGCATTTAAAACAACATATTAAAAAAAATAAAATAAAATCAAAGAAGTCATCGTCAAATCGTCGTTAAATTGAGATGGAATTGCTCATATATAATTATATATATCTATCTCCCTGCAGAGAAACGCGCAGATATATTTATCTCCCGGTCTTTCTCCTTTTTCTTTCTTCGCGTGTGCGTTTAATGGAAATAGTATTTGCCGATAAGGCCGTACAACGCTCGATGGAATTCGTCGGCTGTTGACACAGTGTTCCACGATAAAATTATGGTAATCGTCCACGGTAATACAGTAGTTTCTTCATTCTATACTTTTTTTTTGTCTTTGCTCGTTTTATTTTAAGATTTTTTTATCCCGTGTAGCCGGGACCAGAGAAAACGTACTATCGTTCGACGCAGTCGCGGCAAATGTCTGTGATGTTGCTACGATAGGGCCCTTCTGTCGATCTTGAGAAATTCTGTGGATGAAGTCGCGCGACGATGTTTTCCAACGATTTCTATTTTTCATTATCTTTTAATATTCCAAAGAATAATGAAATTACTGTACGGTAACTTGATATTTGGAAAATCGTTCATTTTTAACATCTAATTTTTAAAATTTTTTTTAAAGTTTGAAGCTGAATGTCTCGTTAGAATGTTTATCCATAATTAACATTTTTTTAATATTTTTTTAAAATGTATTTACATTCTTTACCATAAATTCGGATAATTATTTAATAGAATTCATGACTTCTAGTAATCCAAAGTTCAAAAAATCATGAAATTTAGTGGGAAAGTATAATAAAAAATTATTAAAGTTTTCATGGAAAATGCGTACCTTCTATTAATTTTTTAAAATCTTAAGGCTCGTTACCAGGGTGAATTTCGTTCGAGGACAAGCTGCAAAGTGGCGGATCACGTTGGTGAATTTGAAATATCATTCATATTAACACAAAAAAATAAAAGAAAAAGAACCAGACAGTCTGTTCTTTAAAATTGATGGGTCTATTCTTTAAAAATGTGTAAGTTAACCGGTAATTTATGAAATCCAGTAACAATACTTTTCCTCAATTATCGACAGCATCTGGTAGATACAATTACATTCAGCCAACCTGTTTAGGTGTCTTTTGTAAAAAAACCTCAAAAAAAACACTAAAACCACTTAAAAGTATCCTTAGAAAATTGTTAATTGGATAAACCCAATTCATAATAAACTAAATTAAATTTTTTTAAATATTATTTTAAATAGTCTATTTTTTGCTCATTTTTCATAGAGATGATTTCATTTACTTTTCAAGTTTTCAGCTCCGACCTTTCGGGTTCCCAATGTGCGGACGAGGGTCCAAAAAGCTGCATATACAGACTATGCGAGCGTAAAGTACGCGTGCTCGTTTTCTGTACTTGACGTTTAACTCTCTGCGATATATCAATCATACACGCCCCGTAACCTTGCCAATTTCATTCCCCCACGTATGACAAAAAGAAATTTTTTATGTCTTACGTTTTAAAAATATTTTTTTTTGCATCTTGTTTCTCTTAAAATTTTATTCCCTTTGTATGAGGCATGTTCTTCTCTAACTCGTTGAAAAAGGTCTCTATAATAAAAATCACAAATCAAAGAGCGAGGTAAACAAAAATTAAAAAATAGCGAAAATCTAATATTGTGCATGGTATTGGGCTACAGAAAGTGAAAGAAATGCACTTTCATGTTCGTATTTTATAAAATTAAACTTTGCATCTTGACGTCGCTTCGGAAGCATTTTTTTCAAGAGCGAAATTGAGAAATCTCAAGAAATGGAGAAACGAGCGCAAAGTCACGTTTTCATCGAGAAACGATTCCTCGACCTCGCGGAATATTCGTGCCAAAAGACGTATCGTATTCTGCATGAGAATACGAGAAGAAAAAACGCAGTAGTGAAAAAAGTGATATAAATATACTCAAAAATGGACTTAAATATTTTTTAGTTGCAAAATAATGATATAAAGGTATAAAAATAAATAGATTGATAAATGTTGATATATTATACGGATTTTTAGGAAGTGCAATTTCGGAATCACCAATTGATGAAATGGTATGTATAAAAAAAGTACTTTGTTGATTGTACCTAAGAGAAATTCAATGTCGAAATATGCAATTTATCTCGAGCCTTTGTGGCACGATACTCGACATATTTCTTGAAAAGTGATTGACGATTAGACAGCTAACAAGAGCTTGCGTCAACATTTCAATTAATTTATCAACGACTCATAACGAGTCGTAAAAATCGTACATTAGTCGAAGTAATTATCAAATTACTTTTCTAAATAATAGAAAATATTTTACAATTAATGACTTAGAGAGATTCAACATTCGTACAATATCGATAATTAATTTTTCACGATATTTAAAACAACATTCGATCTTTTTCCATCAGCATTAAAATAAAAATTTCATTTGAAATAATAATCTTAGTAATTAAAAAATAAAAATACTGGCTGCAGACTTTCAGAAATCAACGTGAAAAATGTAAATAAATTGCATATAAAAACTCGGTGTTAAAAATAAATGATTTATACGAGCAAATCGCAAGTAACGATGTTAATTTAAGACAATTTTTTAATGGAATATCTTTTTAACTATTCAATAAATCATTTTTAACCAGATCGATATTAGAAAAAAATGAAGCATAGAAAAAAAAATAAAGTACTCTTCTAAAATGTTTTAAGCAAGCGATATTTGTCGACAACAATTTGTTTATGAAGAAAATAAATTGTTTATGCAGTACGAAAGCGATTGCGTTGACAGTAAAAATCGACAATTATGGGGAAAGGACAATACTAGATTCGCGAGTGTACGAACGGGGAAGGGATATTTGGCGAACGTACAAGAAAAAAGTAGGATCGTCGAGAGGGAGGCTCGGCTCGTCGAACGAGTCGGCACATCGGCGCTAATTGGATAATTACGGCGTGCACCGAGTTTGTTTTATAATTGGGCAAAACGTACGGTTCCTCTCTCGCTCTCTCCCGCGTCGACGTGTCAAACAACGAAACGGCCAGAGTCACGCGCTACGTGACGAACTACCCTCGGAGCTAATCCAAAGCAAATCCTCGGGTAACCACCCCATCGCTCTCTCTCGTTTTATACACAATTCGCTCCTGCCTTTCGTACGTGCACCAATGCGACCTCTTCTCCCCCTTTTCCACAAAACATCCAGCTTCCATTTCTCTCCTCCGCATATACGAGAATTGCAATCAATTTTTTTTTATTCCCGACTCGCGAAACGAATTTCATTTTAATTCAACTACAAATTTCGGTCTCAACGAATGAAAACTTTTTTTTTAATATCAATTAATCGTGATAAATTGTATTCGTGATAAAATGTCAGAGTATTGATCGGTTGATCGAGCTTGCAGATATTATATAAATATCTTTTCACATAAATAATAGAAAGAATTTATTAAAAATGTGTCCAACGTAAACTGTAAACGACGTATTTGCATTTTAGCTTCAATAACTGACGATTTATTTCGAATTAAATATAGATTATATTAACGATGAAATATCGATCAGAAAATTGATCAAAATTACAGTGAAAAAATGTGAAATAGCTCATAAAATCGTATTTAAATTTTAATTTAGTTTAAAATTTCAGTTTCAATAAGTTAAAACTTTTTAACCTATATTAAAAATGATATATATTGCCTGAATGATAAAATTGACTCGATAAAATTGTTCAATTGTTCATAACTGAAGGAAAAACGTCTCATAAACTTCTTCCAACAGAAAGATTCGTCTGAAAGGACGTGAAATGGCAATCAGAAAATTATTAATTGAAAAAAAGTATCAACGCGATGAGCAAAAAAAAAAAAGACAAAGCAACGAGTAGAGATAAGAAAGCAGATAATTAGTATTAAAAGGTCTCATTCATTTTGAATTCTTGCGAGGTCACGAGCGACGAGAGCAACGGGCGACAGAAGAGAAAAAACAATTGAAGGGGTGATTACGAGGTCCGGAGGATTCTCGTGAAGGGCAAGGAAAACAATGAGAGAAGAGAGAAAGAGACTCTTGTGAGCTATATGATCCGTGACTCGTATCCTGACTGGAATCCCTCGGAGCCGGGGCGGAGTCGCGTGCGTTTTAATTTTACTCTCGTGATCCGGGCCTCCGACAATTGAGGCGTGCAGGGAGGGGGCAAGGGAACGTGTCCCAGGAAAAAAAGGGGGACGAGAAGAACGATTGACTGACTGACTGACTGACTGAAACGGATTTATGGGGTTGTATGCATTTTTCTCCCCATTTCTTTCTTTTTTCCTCGTTCTCCGTCCTTTTTCATCCACCCTCGCGAATATGTGTGCGCAAACACCGGACCCGTGCCGTCTCCCGAGGCTCGCCACTCGTTGATCGATAAACCACTGTGCTAATAGCCATCGAAGTCCTTTTTCATACGACTCTTAACGAGGATCGTTTTTTTTTTTCTCGCTCTCTTCCACAATTTTTGGACTCTCTCTCTTCTCCCTCCGTTCCTCACTCTCGCTTTCCGTTCCCCGTTTTCCTCTTTCCGCTTCTCACTCGCATCCTCGACTCTTTGCAAAAACTTACCTCGAGCGTGCATTTGTGGCTGATACGACGACATGGGTGGTGGAACGTGGGAATAAGGCTGCGGTCCTCTGTTCACGTGGTGCCTGAAACGAATATTTTTCTTCTCAATTTTAATCCTCACTCCAAAAACACGAATTTTGCATCAATAAAAATATCGATCAAATATTCCTTTACTTGTAAAAGTTTTTCAACGAAAGATAAAGAAATATTGGTGTCGACTTGAAGTGATACCAGCGAAAATATGCAAAAGAACTGTTCAAATTATTTACATTATTTTACCTTGAGATGTATGCATTTAATTACTTCTCATTTAGTGACATGCTAAAGAGTATTTACACGTAAAATTCGTAGGGAATCGAGAAATAATTTAAAACTCTATTAAAAATGGTGACAATGTTGTATGTCATCTAACAAAATTCATGGCAGTAGCGTATTTTGCATTGAAAAAAAAGTATTTCAAATTTTTTATGAATTCTAATTGTGCTTGATTTAGTACCGAAACGCATTGACAAAATTACCCGAGCATGCGATGTCCAGCGTCACCGAGCGACGCTATTTTCATCGAAGGCGTGAACCCAATCTGCGGCCTCCACTGATTTCCATTGTTGCGATTCATCTGCTCGAAATCCTGAGGCTTGAGGACTCGGTTTGGTTCCTTGACACCCTTCAAACGTTTCGCCGGAAAGATGAAGTCGGATTTGTATTTTGGATCCCGGAAACGTAAGCTGGAGGGAGAAGAGAATCATCATTCGTAGACTTATTTCCCATTACGAGTAAAATTAAATTCTGCGAGGATTCCATTTCTCACCAATAGACTTTGTTGCAGCGAACTGGAATTCCATTTATCGGAGAGGGTAACGTCGCACCGTCACCGACGCAGTCTTCCGCGATCAGAACCGTGCCTCGCATTCCATCGACCGAAATCTCTGTCTCCATGTGATACTCGATTTTGTTTACGTACAGGCCTTTCATGAAGTCGTAACCACTGCTGCCAAGTCCGACGTATATCCGATCGTCACCTCGGATGTTTCGTTTTACTGAAACATTTAAAAAATTGCTCCTAAAAAGCTCTCCCGAACAATGTCGCTTGTTTCCCGTGAGAAAAGTACAAAAATATTTACTCTCGGCATCGGTAAGCGCGTCGTAATATGGCTCGAGGGCTTTGAATAACCTTTTCTCATCCACGAAGGGCAAAAGTGCGACACCCTGCCACGCGAATTTTTTTCCATTCAAATCGATCTTGAAATCTTCCGGATAAAAATCGATAATTGGCGATTTCTAAAAAAAAAATGTTAATCCGTTCGTATTAGTAATTAGTATCGCCTATGAATATTATTGAGTACAATAAACTGTGTTCAAAATCATTTTTCATTTTTTAAGATTTAGTTACCGGATCGCTCATGAGACGAGCCCACGGTTCTGGGACGTGGCTGCTGCTGGCAGCTGGAAAAACTCCCATCAATTGCTCCAGAGGACGGAACTGTAAAACGAGAAAATAGTAAGATAATTTATTTTAAACATTGGAACATCACATTTTAAGATGAAAAAATTGATAAAAATTTACCGGTTGAGTGTCTTTTTCAAATTCCGTCGAGAGACCACCAATATTGATAAAATCGCTGGCGAAAGGAGCGTAGTGATACGGAAAATACCATTTCCAGGAAGCGCATCCTTGATAATAATAACGCAACACCCAGCAGAGACCACGTACGTATTGAAGAGCTACATTATTCCTGAAAAATATATTATTCATTTTTATTTTATTTGGAATGATTTGATGGAAGGATCGATTACTTAACTATCGATCGATTACTTATTTAAGCATATATGAGTAATATCCTTAAAAAACTAAAATTGGAAAAATTTTTGACAAGTTGTTTCTGAGTATATGAAAAATATTTAAACTGTTAATAAAATATGCTCAATTTGCCAGTCAATAGTCGAAGACACAAATAAAGAGCAACTTTAGCAATCTCTGATGTCTTACCGAAATGCAAGATTATCTGTCGACACGTCGAACTTGGACTCGTAATAACGATCCTTGAAACCGTCCTCCCAAAGTCGAACTTCGTCGTGTGCTTGATCGTCCTCCTCTTCATCAGTCTCGTCCTTTTTCGTCTCGTCAAACTTGCGTTTTGTACCACGATTATCAGAGCCCTAGATTAAAAAGAAAGAGTACAAAAAAGAAACGAAATGTAGGCATGCTTTTTTGTATCATTGAATGTCAATTATCGAAAATATAAAAAAAATTTGAAAATAATAATAATTGAGAAAAAAAACCATATTACCTCAGGTACGATCATGCTCTCCAGGGCAGTATTAGCGTTTGTTCGTTGCAATGCACGTTCCGCAGCGTTGGTATTATAATTTCTTCCTTCCATGCGCATTCTGTAAGCTTCCTGACGTGCATTTTCCACAGGCTTTAATGCTTGACCGATTGGCTGTAATATAATGGAGTTTGATACAATAATGGTTTTTGATGCAATATAGCAATCGATAAATGTTGAAAAAGAGAAAAATAATTGTTCAATTACCAGCGGTGCAAATTGTCCAACCGGGGTCCAGCTCGGTTTATAATTACTGATCGCCTCCATGCGTCGCTTCTTATTTTTTTCCCGTTGCTTGAACGCCAACTCATTTTGCTGTCGTTTCTTGAAGATCTCGTCCTCGACGTCACCGAGATCCGATAATATAAGCTGTACTCTGTCAAGATTTACATTACCGCTGTCCGTCAGAAAGCCCTGCAATGTCACAATTAATTAGAAAAAAATAATCATTGTTGCGACTGCGTAGACAATTTTATTTCAATATTTGATTAATTCTCGTTGAAAAATAATATATACGAACCCCTGTTTTGTACACCGTCTTTTTGTAGAGATTCACGAGCCTGTCGATCGCACCTTCGCGAATTTCGAGAGAGGGTAAATGCGGCAGGAAATCATTTCCGACGAAAAAGCACATAAACACCCAGTCGTCAATGGCTCGCTCGAAGTCATACTTGAATGGCAAATTGGGCATTTCTAATTCGCGTTCCAGATATTCCCGCAAAACGTTGAGGCGAACGAAGATGAACTGACACTCGGCGCCGAAGGCAGCATCTTCTTTTTGCTGATTGGGCTCGGCCCCTGTGCAATCCTTCATCTCGTGGCCCAATTGTCCGCAAATGTCGCACGGACGAGGTTTGTTCGGCTTGAATTCTTCACGGATTATTGTAAAATTCGGCTCGTGAGTAGCAAGACCTAACATTATTAGATCAGCGTCAGCGCCGCACAGTACGTGCTGCGTGTTGGGATCGTGATCGGGTTGAGCTGAAATAGAATAAATATTTGGAATTGTATTCATTATTATAAAGAAATTGAGCAAATATTTTTCATTCGTTATTATTCAATATATTTTTTTAATTAAATGAAATATATCACCTCTCTGTTTCCTAATAAAATCCATTATCTTGTGCTCTCCTTCTCCAGGAACATTGGCATCGCTCAGAATAACTTTAATGTTCCTCCAGCCAGGGTCGTTATTTAATCGTTCATGAATGTAGTAGTGTAAACAGTTTGATAACCGAGCCATAAACGGTGTACCCTGGTAAATATTGCAATAATCAATTCCTTTTTTAAGACGCTTGTCTCAGTACAGATTAGATTGAAATGAAAAAATTCAAAAGTATAATATTTTACGAATTTGAAGTAAGGATAAATACCGAAATATTTAGAAAAGTATGAAATGAAATGGGTAATGATACGAAATTCAAATTCTCAAATTTACATTTGTTTCTTTCAGAAACTATATTGAAGGAAATTGAAGAAGAATGTGCTTACAAGACAACTACTTTGATCAATCTTTAGATCAAATTTATTCTACAAAAAACGTACCGGAGTGATGCAGTTACTGTCAAAATGTTCGCCCTTTGGTTTCTCTGGTGGCAAGTATGCACCTTTCAATGCTAATTCTGATCGGATTCTGTCCATTTCATTAATTTTCTCATTTGTCTCCTTGGACGCTCTAAATCTACGTGAACGTTGTTGATTCATTTTTGCTCTGGGTGCCTATTGAAAAAAAAAAGACAAAAGTGGTATTATTATTCTTTCATTTTATATGCTAATCATTAAATCAATAAAATATAATATTAAAGATTCAATTGTGAAATTATAGAGATGATCATACAAAAATAATCAATAAATATAAATAATTAATGCTCACAACTCCATCTATAGCCATGTAGAGCACTTTTCTTGGTCTGACAATGCAAAATAATCTGTCGATACACTCAAAGATTGCTTCCATCATCTCGTCTTCATTTTTCGGAGCAGGCCTATAAAAAGAAACAAGATTACGTAGATTCAACAATTATTTAACTCATACGATAACACCGGGTCACAAAAAAAAAGTTGTCTGTACTTTTGACCAGACCCCCCTATCTTTATGTATTTTAGCGCGCTGAATCCAAATCTGGGGTCCGTTTTAACCATACATTTTTTGAGGGTTTTCTGCAATTTACTTATATTTTAAAGGGTATACAGATCAAATAGACTTGAGATTCGGATTCAGCGGATCAAAATACATCAAAATCGTACTCGATTTAGTTTCAGAACATTTTTTTTATCATAATAATAGCAATTTTTTACAATTTACTCGAAATTTTGACGGTGTATGGGCAAAATGGATCCCAGATTCGGATTCAGCGTACAAAAATACATAAAGATCGGGAGATCTGGTCAAAAGTACAGACAACTTTTTTTTTCGTGCCCCTGCGTAATCTTTTACGTACTTGTCTTCTGGATGTGTACAGGGATGTATTATCCCGTTCATGTCGAGATATAAATTATCAAATTCTACACCATTTGGATTCGGTTCTGCAGAGTTGATCGGCACAGTTACTCCGTTGCTCGTTGTTTTCTATCAACAAAACATAAGGTATTGATTTAATAATTACTTTCGTTGAACTTTATCGAATAAATCTACATTTTTTATTATAATAACAATTTATCGTCAATAGGTGCAAATTGGATGAAATATTTTGAGCAGTGTCTCACTTTTTGTTCGATGCATTCGACTATAACCGATGGATATTTTCGGCTGAGCCACCTAAAGAATGCTGGTACTCCCATGTCGCTAGTACTTTTTTACAATACGTTCAATTTGCACTGAATAGAAATCATGAAAAATGTCGAAAAAGGTTTGATTGCATACAAAAACTTGTGTATGCTGACAACACGATGAAATCGTCCTCGCGTAACTGCAATGGATAACCCTATCGCGTCTGTTCAACAATTTCGACAGTCCAATAACATGGAAGCGCCACCTGTATGGTCGCGGTGCATGCAATGTATAGAAGGGCATTCGAGTGTGATTTTTGGTTACAAATCCCCATTCGCCATAGACAACAAAAATTCGTAAAATTACCACAAGATGGTAAGATTAAAATTGATCAGTAGTGTCATCTATAAATATGAATTTAAACTGATATTCTCGGAATTGTTGATTCTTTTTTTCTATTTTGTATCGTTTTTTACCCAGTTCGGATGTTGATTAGATTTGACACTTTTTTTTCGATATTTTTAGCTAATTATTACATTTAATCCATGTTTAAGGATGTAGGTCAAATCCGCAGTACATCTATTCGTGTTTTTTAATTAGTCTTTTATGCACAAATAATAATGGCAATAAATTTTTTTGTCCAAATAGTGATTTAAGGAATAAGAATAGTGTAGATATTAATAAATTTCTACAGTGTGAAATAAAATTAAGAACCTGATTTGACTACTTGAGATACAGACATTTTGTGCAGCCAGCCAATCACAACTACGCAATTTGAAATGCCCTGAACACGAGAAAATTCAATCAAGAATATTTCTGTAAAAATATGGGCAACGATAGTTTTTTTTGTAGAAAAATTGAGGATAATATATCTAGTTATAGAAAATACATTTTCTTTTTATCTATTGACTATAGAAAACACGAATTTTCGCTTTTTATTGCAATTTGATCGACTTCCGGTTAAAGTATATAACACAGGGTTAGACGTAATCTTATATGCTAATTATTTGCTTTAAATGAACAATAAGGTTATTTTTTTTGTTTCAAATGATGGGGAATTACTTTATATAGCTATAGATTTCAATATCAATGAAAATTATGATAAACAAAATAATGAGTACACATCTGTAAGGGACAGTTTCATCAATGGAGGTTAGGGAAACTTCCATAGTTTCATTCTTCAATATCTTTTTTAAATGATCGGTAACCATACTTTTTTCTTTTTCCAATCGATTCAGCGTGATTCAGTTTAACATATATTTTTAATTCACGAAAAGTTTGACTATCTCATAAATATGACATACATCATTAAATATATTTATCAGCAGCGAATGCTAAAGGTATATACAATTGAAAAGAGAATTCGATGAGACGTCGCGAGTTGCGCGGTGCAACTGCGAGACAATGCACGCTGCATTCGACTACGGTGCGCCGCACTAAAATTCGGCATATTCTTTAAGCGAAGCATTGTAAAATAATAAAAAAATAAAGTATTCGTTTCTAAAAAAATCGTTTTTCATCAACAAAGTAGAAAATATCGGCGTCCCCTTCGATCAGTGGCTAATTTGTTGAAAGAATTGTAAAAATTCGAGTTTACGCATCGTCCGAGCGGAGAGAGGCGGCTTCGGCCGCCTAATCGATAAACGGCGCAGCCAGCGAAGTGGGAAACGAATCGATCTTTGCCGAGGGTACCCGAGGGCGGCCGAAGCGTACGAGAGCTTCGTGGCGCAGCGGTGAAGCGGGAAAGACGGGGGAGTCGCGTACAGGGGACGCGTAACGTTCACGAGAGAGAGAGCTCTCCGTATATTTCCTCAGCGATCTCGTCTTTAGCGAAGGAAAACTAGCGGTGTTCGCGTCCACGGGCGCGGCTTGGCGTCTCGAACTGGCGTTTCATACGAGAATATGTCGTCCCTCGACTATTTGGATCTGTGCCGATTGTGTCTCGTGAAAGACCGCGTTAACGTGCCGATATTCGAAGGGGAAGGCGATGTCCGGCAAATATTCCTGAAAATCGCTGCCTGCCTGCCGGTCAAGGTAAGCCTTCGCCTTTGTACACTTACTACGCCATAGTTGTTTTTGCGCGGTCCTACCTTCCGCCATTTTACTACCGATTCGCGCGAGTTTCTTTTCCGCAAAGTCTCGTCGATCGGGGACGCACTTTTCGCTCTTCAATGAAATACGGTGCCGCGAGCATCGTTCGAGCAATGGCGTCGGTGTTCCAGGCGGTTCACGCATCCAAACCCGTGCCTGGCTCGTCGTTCGAACGCTCTTTCCCCCCCTCCCCCTCCTCTTTTCTCTTTTCTCTTTTCTCGTCGGAACTTTATTTACTTTCGGAAAAATGCGCCGCCTCTGACGACGCGCGCTCTGCTCGGACGCTCGCTCGAGAATCGGCACGCTTTTTTTTTTATTTATTTTTTCTCAATCTTCGCCACGCTCCCCGAGGATCGTTTCAGCCTATCGTCGAAACTCTGCCTGCTTGGCTTCCATTATCCCCGCATCTACATTCGCGTTTCTCCGTCTCTCTCTCGCTCATGTACACATATACTGTTGTACGCTTTTGCCCTCGACTCTCGATCGATCTTCGCCTTCCAGTTTCACTCGCTTTTCATCGGCTTTTCGCTCTACATTATTTACAACGAGCGATCCTCGATATTCGCCATCGTTTCGAAGCATCCGTTAAACCCCGCTTACGTCCATTTTTTTTTCCAACGACTATTTTTCTCGGTAAACACTCTCCATTTAATTTTTTTCCCCACGCGCGTGTTTGTTCTTTCGATCTGTAACTCGAAATTCGCTCGCTTCGTCCACGCTCGAGCTGAATTGTCGATGTTTTTTTTTGTTTTCTGCGAGAAAGTTTTTAGGGAACTGAAAATTCAGATTTTGCGTGCTTTGAAATCGGTTTGCGTGACGTCGAGGATCGTCCTGCGTGACACGCAGCCTCAGCGGACGAAAACGCGAGGGAGGAGTACTTTTCCGTGTCGAATAGGAAAAAAAAAGAAACTCGAGGGGATCGTCTCGAGAAAAGAATGCTCGGTAGCGTCGCGTGACATATTCCGAGACTCCGTCGAGTCTTTTTCAAAGTTTGGTCCCCGTAGAGGATTATTGTTCGATCGAGTCACGTGACATTTACGTTCGAAAACGTTTTTCTTTTAACGCGTCGACGTTGTTTTCTTTCTTTCTTTTTTTTTTACCGAAAATACGGTATTTCAGCAATAAATAAACTAACTCGGTGGACGCCATTGAGTTTTACCCGCCACTCAGTGGCGGCTCTTCAAAAGTTCGGGAGATCGATTTCACCGCCTCTGCCCACTCGGCCCTGCGCTCCGCGCTGCAACTCGCGTTCAGGATTTCACGCGATTTCATGCATTTTCTCTTTTTTAAGGAGGTTGTGACGGAATTTCAAAGTCTGGAGGATTGCTTGAAAATATAACGATTCGATAGAAATTAAAATTAGCTTTCCAATAAGCATGAAATTTATATAGGTTGCCGAACTTTCTGTGAAGAAAAATACATTTGGTATAATGACAAATTTACACGGTAATTTTGCTTCGTGTAATGGGGTATGAGTATTTATTTCAGCAATGATTAAGGTTGCTGTGGGATGAAAATAAAATCGAAAAGTTGCTGCTCAATTTTTCTCAGGTAAAAAGTTGTTTTCGAGTAAAAGCTTATTAAGAGAAGTTGTTGCAAATTGACTAAAGAACAACATACTCGAATTACAAGGTCGTCCAAGTTTAATTGTGCTTGTTGTATGATTGAAAAAATGTCGAAAAAAAATTTCATTGGATTTTTGTAAAAAATTAAACAAACATTCTTTGATGTTGTACAAATATTTATGCCAAATTTCGTCAAGCTTCACAGTGTAGAAGTTGAGATATTTATTGTTGAAAATCGTAATACATAACACGTGCTCTTATGGCGGAGTACCGAAAACTGTGATTTTTACCAATAAATATCTCAATTTCCGTACTGTAAATCGTCCTAAAAATTGGTACACATTGCGTCCAAGAACGTCTATGCAAATTTTTATCCAAATCGTATCAAAAATATTCAACCCCACACAATCTTAACACATGCAGACTCTAGAGAATTACATGAATTTTTTATATGATGTTCCTAGGGAGGTATTTATTAATATCAACAAAAAAACGTGGGGTCAGCGAATAAATAAGAAAAATTTATCGAGTTAATCGACAGTGTGTCAAACCTCTTTCGTATTCGTTCAAAACAGTGTCTAATTTTTAAAATTAATAAATTAATTCAAAAAAGTATTTTTCTGATATTCATTAAGAAAAGCGAATCTCGTATGAAAAAGTAAATAAAATGAAGCTTTCTTCAAATTGAGGTTTTTTTTATAATTTTAATTTTCTAATAGTTGTATTGATTACTCTGAAGTTACAACCTCCTTAAATGCCTTTTTCCACTTCTCCATCGAATCTTGTCCACAAATCGATTTATAGAGAACTTTATGAAATTTAGTATTCCACGATCTTTGTAGCATGAAACATAGAAAAAACTTTTTTTTCAGATCTTTATAGTTTTCGAGTTTTCACATTTGAGTATGACACGTGGATTTTAATGTTTTATTATGCAAGAATTATTTGGACGAAAAAACTGAAAAAAATCGTATTTTTATGCATATTTTTAAATGTATTATTCATATAACAATTGAAATTTGATAAGATCCAGTAAATGATATTAAAATTAAGAAGTTGTATTTCACCGAGTAAATAGAACTTTTTATTGTAAAACACTGTCACTTGATAAAAAATCATAACTGCAATCCTGAAGACTTCTCCAAAGTCGTTGATCAAATTTTTCAATTTTCTTTCTTTCACATTTTATGATCTATCCAATCAGTAGTACGAATTTTTTATACAAATAACAAAAATTGAGAATATTTTTCAGCTAATCATTCATTTAATCGTGAAGAACTTTCAATTTCATTCAATGGTTATCAATTTTTTGCAGGTTGGCAGGGAGGACAAGTTGCCCAAGAAAATATGTGATGACTGTGTGTACAAAGTAGAATTATGTTATCAATTTTGGAATACAACGGCGAACGCCGAAAAACAGCTGTTACAATGGCTCGGCGAAGTAAACATGGACGAAAAACAGGGATACGTTACGGATGGTCACAATCAGGTAAAAATTTTATCAATTTACTCATTATTTGGACAATTAAAATTAGACTGTATCAAGTAAACGACACTTGGAACGAAAAATTAAATTTTTTGTTAAATTTTCATATTTTCTCAACTCGTTAAAAACATTGCTGCCAATTGTCGAATTTTTTCTCGCCTCCCAAGTTGCTCTTTTGTTTTGCTCGCGCTCTTTTGTGTTTACATTGACAACCGAGCTTGCTCGCGTATCGCGAACATTTTTACGTTTCTCAGTTTTACGTTCTCAAAAAAAAGCGACGATTTCGAGGATTTAATTTTTTTTTTCCTCGGACAGAGTATGATGAAGTCTGGACAGGACTCGGGAGAAAGTCGTCTAGAGGGTTCAGTGATGCAACAAGTGACCGAGCACACAAACAACTTGGGAATGATGGATGGTATGGGAATGAGCATACCGTTGATGCTCCCAAATTCCGGACAATCTCAATCGCAGCAACAATCCCAACAACCCATGACGTTAGTTCCTATCGACACCAGTGGCAACGCCGTGCAGGCTGTACCTGGCTCCAGTACACAGATCACCGCCCGAAAAATGGAAACGTCCAACAATCATGACGAGGACGAAGAGGAGAGCGAAGACGACGAAAATTCCGACGACGAGTGCGACGGAGACGATGGTAATTTAACAAAGAACAAAAAGAGACTTTTGCCATTCATGGAGAAAATTTTGTAAAAAAATGTTTGCAGTTGGAAAATATTTGATAAAACGTAAATATTTTTCGAACAAAACGTAGCAATTTTGATTATAATAAATATTCATTTGTATTATAGGCCTACCAGTTAAAGAAGAGGATGACGAAGAAGGAAACACGAGCAGAGTGGTAGAACCCACGACGTTCGTGAACGTTTCTCTCGCCTGCGATGAAGCTGGACCTTCCGGACTTCAGCAACAGAAAATGGACGAAATGCCAGAAATGGTCATGCCACCCACGGAAGGCGATCCCAAGTCAGGGTGAGTTTTTTGTCGTTCATGTTAATTCTAACGAAACGAGGAACGAAGATTTCGAGGATCAGGGATGGACGCTGTGACAAACACAAACAAATATTCCTTCTTCTTTTTAAATCCTCTTTTCATCAACTGCTCACATTTTGGAAAAAGTATTTTTATTCGAAATCGCAATCATTTGTAAATTTTATTTTTGTCATGATTTATCGGTATTATTTTATTTCACCGTGTTTCTTCCGAGAATAATATTTTGCACATTTTGTTAAATTAATAGAAACAAAACTTTGATTTTTGCTATTATTTTTTTTTAAATTAATCTAAAAACTTCTTTGTCATTAGATTTTTATTTTTATTTTATTAAACTGAGAAAAACCTCCGGCTTGTCTCAATCTTTTCGGTAAGTACGTACACACGTCACAACCATCGTTGGTCCTGGGTATTCAGCAATTTGAACCTGTACTAAAAAAAAAATTAAAAAAAAAACTATCTTGATATATTTTTTACTACAATATTTGAACATTTGAATGAAAAATGTATAAATTATTTCGAATCGCTGAAAACCTTGAAATGTTGTGTATCTCTTGAAATATTTAAAGCATGTGAAAAAGTGAAACGTTCAATAGAGATTCGACATTTAAAATCAATTAAAGATATAAAATACGTTTTTTCTTTGGCTAAAAAAGAGGAATTTGAGTAAACATTTTTTAATTGAAAATTCTCCTTTGAACGCTCACTTATTCTTGGACACACGGTCCACAATGGACAAAAAGATTTTCTTTGGTGTCTTTTTAAAAATCACTTTTTTATTTTTAATGATGAATTTTTAAATATTTGTCGAAAATTTGAAACTCTTTTTGTCCATCGTATAAAAATGTTTACATGTGTCGATATAACATTCCCACGCTTACGTAAAGGCACTAAATGCCGCACCTGACCAGGCGTTGGTCAAAAAATCAACATCTTTCCCTTTGAACTTCCCCCAGAAGCCCCGAACCCGCCCCTCTGATAATCGTAATAGCTCGTAATTTAAACAAGAAACGATTTGGTATCTGCTGAATCATTTTTGACGTTTTTAATATATTTCTTTAATACATATATATATTAAATCTAAAAGAATGTATGTGTTATATATGTAACTTGTATCGAGTTGTATCTTGAGACAACGATGTCTTGAGCGTCGTTGAATATTGATAGCTGGTTGTAAAAACGTGACTGAACGAAATGATTCGTTGAGAAAATTGGAAAATGGAGAAACACGGCGGAGAATTGAAAAATGCGTTTAGGGACAAAGATTTCAGTACCTTCGTCGTTTGTGCATTTGAGTCTACGAGGAGAAAAGAAAACGCAAGAAATGAACCATAACGCTGAAGAAACTGGATTGAAGATGGAATAAAAATAATAGACAAAAATGGAAAATTAAAGAATTTTCACCGAAGAGAGAATGAGGATCGTCGATCTGTATGAGAAAAAATTCTAACGCGGTCGAAAAATGCTTTCCTGACGAAATTTTCTCCGATTTAAATCTTAAAGAATGTTTTTTGGATTCAATCGTAAGGCGAGTATTTCATTTTATTTATTTTATTTTTTCCTTTTTCGCATCACAGATTCATTTTGTTTATCATTTTTGTATTCAATTTTTACGAATTTGCTCCGAAACGCTTTTTGAAGCAAAGTTCGTTGAGTGGCCACTGCGTTTTTTTCATCCTGTATGTTTCTTTTTTTTTAAATTTTTAGTGTGGCTAAAACTGCCAAATGTTTTTGAGTTTTGCTTTTAATCTCAAATGTTTTCTTAACATAAATTATTTTTTGTGTATTTATATTGTTTTAAAATAGAAAATCTGTCATGTGCCCTGCGAGATTTTCTCCCTTTGGTACTTGGCATTTTAACTATTTACATTGTTTACATGCATGCTTTCGTGTGCAATTTGCATCGAAAGTTGCTTCAAATGATTTTACTGAAATTTTTCGACTTATCAATAAATATTTAGGATTAAAACAATTGTTGATATTTTGAATTTACGACTAGTACAAGATTTTACCTGGTCGCAAAATTGAGCTGTTTCAGTCGCGCCGGTTTATTTCGTACTATGTCGTATCTTTTTTTTTACATTGAATTTTTGTAATATTTTATAAACCGTAATTGTTTCTTTACATTTCGAATCCAGTCATCGATGACTTGGATTTCATTGATTACTTTTACTTTGGAAAATCAAAGAATAGAAAATGCAAGTTCGATGCTGACGAGTATCGAAATTTTTTGTTCTATCTTTGCAACTCCACGTTATTTCTTAAATATGCAAAACAATATAAACTGAGTCACTGTGCAATCTGAGAATCGAGATTATTTCACGTGGCGGAAAAAAGTGAGTGTCCATCGAAGAAGATTTCAAGAAGGAAAGAGAGAAGAGGTTCCTATGGATTGGGGAAATTGACACGAGGCATCCAAGGATGATTTATTGGAGGTGAGACACCGTTTTTTTACATTACTATTTTCATTTTTTTTAAAAAGTAATCTGTAATTCCCAAAAATTCAGTTTCCCTCAAAATTCCCTCGGCCCTTGATTTGCAACATAGTTTCATCTCTTCCCCAAAAGTCAAATTTCAAAAGATCTAATGCCAAGAAAAAAAGAGATCGAATGTTGAATTATTTTCTTCAAATAGCAAAAGTAGAAAAATCGGGTACCATTTTTTTTTCTCCGTTCGTCTCCCGATGGAAGAGACACTTGGCAAACAACGCCCAAGCACATTGCACGGCTCGCAGAATCACTCGCAAAACGTGTAAAATTCATAAATATTACAATAAATATTGTTATCTGTGAATCACCGCCTGGCTGTATGGAGAGGTCGCGAGGAAAATATGAAAAAAAAGAGATTCGATGCAATGTCGAAGAAAAAACGAACCCGAAAAATTCGTTCGAGCAGGGGAACTGTGTCCCATGCATTGTTGTTGGGTTTTGTCCTTACAGGGAAGGCGAGAACTTCGGTGGATTGTCCGGGATGTTGCGACAGATATTGTCACCGTCCCCGGAAACGGGGGACTTAGGGCCGGGAATGTCAGGCTGTTTCAGTCTGCTGCAGCCTGCCATCTTTACGAATTATCCGATGATGATTACGTCGAGCTTTCAAATGGCTCCGCCACCGCCGCCACCGCCGTTGCCAGTCTCGTCGATGACGTCCCTGAGTTCTTCATCTCCGACGTCTTCGAGCTTGATGTCATCGACGTCCCTGAATTCTGGAAGCTTGATGAGCACGAGCCTTAATTCACCGAGCTCGATGGCCTGTTCGACCTCGCAAATGACCCCGACGTCGTACTCTTCGTCCTTCTCGTCCTATTCCAACTCGAGTCATTCCTCGTCATCGTCCTCGTCCTCTCTCATGTCCCTGGAGCATCCGGGGATCGATTCTCACGTGCCGGAGAGTCATCGGTGCAACAGCTGCGGCCTCGAGTTTCGCAGCCTCGCGAAGCTAAATTATCACGTGCGAACCTCCCACGGCTATCACCCGATCGGCCAGACGCCTCAACGGGGCGAACTCAACGAGTCTCACATAAAGTTCGCTTGCACCCTCTGTCCGAGGATATTTCCGACCATGAGCCATCTGAAGATGCACGAGATGGCGCACACCGGCTCCGTCGGCTCGGGCTCGACCTTTTTCCTCCAGAACAATAATTTCGTCGTTGATCCTTCGGGATGCCCGCTCGGTGGTTCCCAGGCCGAAATCTCGAGCGAGCAAACGTTCGGCTGTGACAGGTGTCAGGCGACGTTTCGCTATCGTACTCTCCTCGAGCGGCACAAGAGAATTCACGCCAATCAGCAGGACAAACCGTTCTCGTGTACTCGCTGCCCCATGAGATTCGAGACGAGAAATCTTTACAATCATCACGCAAAGACTCACAAGGCTAACAATACCGCTGGGGAAGCTTCCGGTCTCGGGCCCGCGAGCCACATTTCCGGATTTAACGATCCGTCCACAGACACTAAACCGTCCTTTCCCTGCGACTCGTGCACCAAACAGTTCGCGAGCGCCGAGTCCCTCACCAGTCACAAAGCCGTTCACAGGTCCAGGCCTCTCGTTTGCGATGTTTGCGGTAAAGGCTTTACTCACAGAAAATATTATGTTGTTCATCAGCGCATTCACACCGGCGAGAGACCTTACCTGTGCGCCATGTGCGGCAAATCCTTCACTCAGGCGTCCACCCTCACCGTTCACCGGAGATATCACACTGGCGAGCGACCCTACACGTGTACACTGTGCGGAAAGGGTTTCGTTACGCGTACAATTATGCTCAATCACATGAAAAAACACTAGTCGTCATTAAGGTAGTTGTCGTGATACGTTCAAGTTTAATAATTCGTTGAAATTAGAAAAGTTTTACTCAAGCTTCGTATCAAACTCTAAAATGTCAATTTCGATAAGGTGAAAAATTCATTGAAATTAAGTAAGTTTTGGTCGAGTTTTACATCGATACCAATTTGACATTAATTTCGATATGTTGAAAAATTCATTGATATTAAGAAAGTTTTATTCAAGTTCGACATCGTGGTAGAGTCAAGATTAAACATAAATGTCAATGCAGTCAAGTAAAATTCATTGAAATGAAGAAAGTTTTATTCAATTTTAACGACATGGCACTTTTCCTCAAGCTTTTATATGCTGTGGTTAAGTCCAAACATAAAATATAAAATGTATTACTCGAGTTTCATATCGTAGTCAATAGTTCAAGGAATACTTGAAAAATTAATATTTTATTCAAATTTTGTATGATACAATCGAGCTAAAAAATGAAATAATAATAATGAAAGTTGCTCAATGATTTTGGATAATAAGTATAAATTTTGACCTTTAAAAATTCATTTGTGTAATCTTTAAGTTCTGTTTTGAAAAAAGTGAAACTTTAAACGGTCTTGTCTTTAAAATTGATTATAAACAAGGTTGCTGTTTTCTTTCTTCACTGCTATAAAAAAATACATTCTTGAAATTCAGAAATTTTTGGACGAAATTTAACAAATTGTCGAGAGTTAGACTGAAAAATGTGAGATTTTTGGTGCCTTAAGTAAGGAAATGCTTGTTAAGCAGGTAATCTTTCAATTTGCATATCTCAAATCTGGAATGGCAAGACTTTGTAATTTAGCAAAGAAGTTGATGCATGTACAAAAATTATCTTGCTATTTCATTAGAATACTCGTTCACGCGACAACTACCTTAACCAATCGGAAAAAATGTTGCTACATTTTTTACAGTTATGAAGTATTCGATGGAAATTTTGAACGTGATGAATATTTATCGGGCCAAACGAGTTACGTGAATTTTTGACTGCGGAGGAAAATTAATGAAATTTTTTTGCATGGGAACGAAAATCGTTGTCGTCGCTGTGATAATCGTTTCTATGTTTGTACAATTTTCTGGTATCACCGGGAGGCATGGAAAATGCAGAGTTTATCGATCTTGAATATTTTCGAGTCTGTTGTTGTTGGTGTTTGGACGATCCGAGGACGGAGATACGAATTTGTAAGTCTAGGAATTCACAGGTGCCTTGAATGTACGATTTGACGAAGTTTACGAGAGAATCTAGTCTTATTTGTTATTGAACATTTTTAATCGAAAAAAAAAATGTTTAAAAGGTTATTTCGTTTACAATTTCAAGTTTTCTCAAAGACATTATTATTGATTAGGGTAGATGAAAAACGTTGCCAATCTTACGATAAAACGTCGAATATTCATAGATAAAAATAATTAGTTAAACAATATTCTAATTGGCACCGTCGCAATTGAAAAAAAAATTACGCCGTAAACTTTCGTAGTGTATCGGTGTAACAGCAATTCTCGTAAAGTGTTGGTATGTTAATCACAAATGAAAAATCAATCGTTATAAATATTTTATTATTATTTCGGTCTATTCTGCTCGTCGGACATATTGTTAAATTTTTTCAAATTACGATAGTTTTTTTGTATTGCTACGAGTAAAAATTTAGGGAAAACAAAATTAGATTTTAATTTCGAAAAACAGGACGCTTATTAATGCAAGGAATAAAATTGAATGAAACGAGGATTAATAAAATGTCGAGGCGATTTGAGAGATGTCGAGAAAAAAAAGATTGGGTCGACTTGCTTTTTTGCCTCTTGCGAGAGTCAACGAATGGGGGGCATCACAAGGTAAGATTAAATATTACATTTTCGAACCTATTCACTTCTGTATTCAATCCTATTCGATACAAATAAAAAAAATATATAAATTGAATTGTACACGTCGTAAATTTCATTATCACAATGTAATCTTATTTTTGTCGATGAAAATAGTCAAAAATGTATTTCAGCGAAAGAAACATCATCAAGGAAAACAAAGGAATAACCATTCACAATATTTAATTCTATAATGTCTCAAAAAATTCAAAATAATCGAAATTATGTTTTTCCCAAACGGTAGATATTTTTATTTCAAAAAGTCCCAATCGATGAATACTCAAATAATAACAATAAAAAATATATCTCGAAAAGTTCCCATGATAAGATTCGTGTCCTCGAGAGTGTAATCGAACTTCGAGCGCGAGAAGAAGAGAAAGAGAGATCCGAGCAAAAAAAAAGACTTGAAGAGTAAGTTTTTCAGGACGAAAAATCGACGGAAAAGAAACTAAAGAAATGAAAAAAAAAAAGAAAAACAAATAAAAAAAAATTGTACGTCGCTCCGTTGATTGATGTCTATTGTCTCTCTCTAATTTTCAGATATTTTGTATCGAAGTTGACAATGCTGTCGCAGGGAGAATACGCCGAGGTCGATTCTGAGATGAAAGTGGAAGAGTGCTCAGTGTCTCTGGAGTCCCCGGAGGTGATATACACGTGCGAGCAGTGCGAGCGTAGCTTCGACTCGACGACGAGTCTCCAGGAGCATCTCGAGGAGTCTCATCCCAATTTCCACTGCGAGATCTGCGGCGCGGGTTTCTACTCTCGTACGAGCTGCGAGGAGCACACCCTGATCCATACCAGGGAAAAAAAGTCTTTCCAGTGCCAGATCTGCAGCGCGACCTTTCGATACCGTCAAGGCCTGAGGCTTCACGCGAAACTTCACCAGCCTGACTACGTTCCTCCCCAGAAGAAGCATCTCTGCGAGCTGTGCAACAAGAGATTCTCCCGCAAGCAAGTTCTGCTCGTTCACATGAAGACTCACAGAACGGGCGGACAGCAGAACGAGTTCGTTTGTCACATCTGTGGAAAAGCTGTTTCGAGCAAGACCTATTTGACGGTTCACGTTCGAAAGCACACCGGGGAGAAGCCTCACGTTTGTGATCTCTGCGGCAAAGGATTCATATCGCAAAATTATCTGAGCGTCCACAGGAGAACTCACACCGGCGAGAGACCTCACCAGTGCACTCACTGCGACAAGAGGTTTACCCAGAGGACGACCCTCGTCGTTCACTTGAGAAGACACACCGGGGACAGGCCTTATCCTTGCACTTTTTGTCTCAAGTCTTTCGCGTCCAAGACCATGCTCAACAGTCATCTCAAAACTCACGCCAAGCAGAACGCCCGGGCTCAGGCTCAGCTGAACAATCTGGAACAGATTCAGCAGGATTTGAATTTGTCACAGAACGGGGAGGTATCGCAAGACATCGTAGTCGTCCCGGATATGCTCACGGGTTGATAATAAATAATCAGTGGACTTTCGCTTAAAAATTTTTTACTCATAGTTTGGGATCAGATATTCATGGATTTCGTTTGTTTTCTCTGCTGCGAGTGAGGTGTGCTGGATATCATACTTTTTTTGGATCATA
The DNA here is from genome assembly GCA_030522545.1 of Cremastinae sp. A BG-2022a. Taxonomy (NCBI): domain Eukaryota; kingdom Metazoa; phylum Arthropoda; class Insecta; order Hymenoptera; family Ichneumonidae; species Cremastinae sp. A BG-2022a. The sequence goes on along the minus strand of JAPYYW010000260.1, from coordinate 65,556 downwards.
GCATGCATTGTGAAAGCTTTTTTTCACTCAGAAATCCGAGAATTTATTGTTAAACGGGAGGAAACGTGCAATCGTTGGTTGACGCTTGGGAGCAATCTAGAGATCAGTTATTAATGATTGATTTTCCGAAATTCTATCATCAATTGTTCTAAACAAATTATTTTTAAAAAGCATTCTATAAAATTTGTATAACCTAAAAAACTGAGAATTCCTGAACGATGGAAATAATTTTCTCAAACGATGTTGAATATATTTTTATCGACATTTAAATATTAGGTTCTGATCATGAATTTTATACGATGTTTACCATGGGTATTTATTCGTTCATCTTGTTCATCATTGCCCGGATACAAAGCACTTTGAGAATATATAGTTAAAAATATATGAATTTATATATTGATAGAAATTACGTGTGTTTGACAGGTGCGATGAAAATTATGTTCCTCCGTTGCATTACGGTTTTACCTTTTGTTAACTACTACTTTAATGCGTTACCGTCCTTTCTTTTCAAATAGCATTGTACATTTTTTTCCGAAAAACGTTTTTGCGCAACACATTTTGATGTCACATTTATTTTAAAGGCGAGGTTCTGAAATATTTCGTGCAGATAAAGTATGAGCGAAGCAATAATTTTTTATCTACGCGTTATTAAATATTAGATCAGTTTTAAAAAAACTGTTTTTTTAATTATCGTTGAAGAATATTTCAGATATATTAATCGACGGAGAGTTGTAGATAAGCATTACAACGCAAAAAGTGAACTTTCATCGAATCGAACATTTTCTAAAATAATAAAAAGGGCGGGCATTACCCAAAAACTTGACTGGGATAAAACTGTACCATCTTGCTTTGAGATAGTTCTATCGAAAAATTTCTTTGGATTTCGTTGAAAATTTCATTAACTTTGTCATTTTCGAACTTATGTAGAAAGTACATGTCACTTTGTAGAGTATTTTTTAAAAATAAATTCGAGTTAAAAAATAATGCAAGAAAAAAAAAAGTAGGGAAAATATATTTGAATTTGTTGGTATTGATAGAACAATCTTAAGCCTCGCCTTGAGTAATATTTCAAATATGGCAAATCGCACATAAGAAAGAAAAAATTGCCGCGTATTACTCAATGGAAAAAAAAACAACATTAATAAATACAAGCGTGCTGAATAAACTAAAATGTGCCTTAGTTTTCGTGAATACACGAAAAATGTAAAAGAAAAATACAAAATGAAATAGTTGTTGGACTGGTGTTTTTCTGAACGATTCTTGTTTGACTTTGGTAAATTTTTTCAAAAATATTTATATAAAAACGTACTCAAGTATATCATAAATGCTAGGTAAAATGGTGAGACATTCCACGATCACGTATTATGGTTTCAAGAGCAATATACACGTTAGTGCAGTTGAACAAAAAAATTCACAAGCAATTCAATGGCAGCCTTGAATTTTGATTCATTTTATTTAAGGGATATAAATTTAGACGAGATTTTTACGTACAAGTGTAAGTAGAGCACGAGAAAGAGACTTCGAAATGATATTGATGTCCGGAGATTCGGACAACTTTGTCAACGAAAATTTTCATGTATCACAAATTTGAATAAAACAGCATTGTATACTTTTAAAAAATCCACGAGTTTTAAAGAATTTTGCGGATTTTTGCTTTCCCTCACTCCTGAATTTTTTTTATCACTTCTAACAGGTTTCCAAGAGTTCTTTGTCAATATGTCGGATCTGCATGTTTCGAGATCGTCAACAGTGGAAAATTCGTTCCTATCCCAGGAATATATATTTTTAAAAATATTCAGAAGTAATGCGATTAAGAACTAATTACTGCTTTTTTAGACATGAATTTCTCATTATCTGCACAAAAGAGTAACGAGATATTTTAACTTTATTTTTTAATGTATAGTCAATTTTCTGTAAATAATTTAGATCGGTGTGAAAATTTTTCCAAGTCTTTCGTCGATATCTTCTGAATCTTGGTGGTTGAGAAAAGTCGTATCGAGATAAATGGTTTAAAAAAAGTACAAACTTTGTCGGTTTGAGAAAGCGAGTCATTTGAATTCGTCGATTATTTTTATGAGCATACGTTTTTTAATTACAGGCCAGTGATAACTGGAAAACTAAGAGGAATGAGGCACCGGAATGTACGAAGGAGCGAGATAAAAATTGAGAATAATTGTTTAACAAGAATCGAGGAAAATTCGGAGGAGAAAAAAAGCAAAAAAAATTGCACACCGGTCGAGTGCGGTCTTTGTAACAGAATCTTCAAAAAGAAATGCTATCTTCGTGTTCACATGAAATTTCACGGATCTCCTCGAATCTGCGAGATATGCGGCGCTGTTTTGGCCTCTGACTACAGTCTGGAACAGCACAGGAGACGTCACGAGGGCGATTACTCGATTTTTTGTAAAATTTGTAAAAAAGGCTTCTACTGTCCTGCGACATTGAAAATTCACATGACGAGTCACACGAAGGAGAAGAGCCTGGCCTGCGAGATTTGCGAGCGTGCGTTCGCGAATCGAGTTTATTTGCGGAGTCACATGAGAATTCATCTCGATCCGGAGAAAAGAAAGAGGTACAGGTGCGAGCTGTGCGAGTTCGAAACTTTTTACAGCTACTGTTACAAGGAGCATCGAGAAACTCACACCGGAGAGGGTCGTCTCGCCTGCGAGCTCTGTGGAAAATTCGTTAGGAAACAATACATGAAAACTCACAGAAAAATGCACGCCGGGGAGAAGAACGAAGTGTGCGAATTTTGCGGAAAAGCTTTCGTCTCGAGGAAATACTTGACGAAGCATCGACGAACGCACACTGGCGAGAAACCCTACGTTTGTTTCGTCTGTGACAAAAATTTCACCCAACGATCGAGTCTCACGAAACATTTGAAACTTCATAATATCCGAGAGATCGACGATTGCGAAAAGCGTTGAAAAAAAAAATGTTACAACGCCGAAAAGTATCCCTCCGTTTCCAAAGAATAACATTCTGTGTCATATATTTAATTCTGTACATAAATAAATTTGTAAATTAACAAAAAATTGATTATCATTACTTTTATTCAATACTGCGGTAACCCGAAATTCCTGATACTCCAGAAATCAATCTCGTCGAACGAATGATCAGAGAAGAGCGTAAAAATGTAAAAAAAAAAAAATTCGAAATAAAATAGAAAAAAATCACGGAGAGAAAGAAGAAAGTCCATCCCAGGGGGTTCCCGATTGACGAGACGCAAGAAATGTTCTACGCGTAAGTCTGACGGAATTTGTGATTTTCAGGTTGACAGCGGAGGATTATGTGCCGTCGAGAATGGAAACGATTGAGCTTGTCGGGGAGTGCGTCGTGCCGGGCGAGGATGTCGAATTCGAGGAGGCGTTTCGTACGTTCAAGGACGAGGTAGTCACCGAAACGTTGGAGTATGACTCGATCGACGATGATAACGCGATCATCGAGGAGATCGAAAAGAGTGCAATATCGAGATACGAGAACGTCAAGAATTCGAGAAAAACGAGAAAAAGCCGAAAACGATATGAGTGCGAGATATGCGGAAAAATAATGATGAAGAAACTGCAATACGTTCGCCATCGGGAGATTCACGAGAGATCGTTGTCGCTGAGGTGCAACGAGTGCGATTGCACTTTTTCCGACGATGAAAAATTCCACAAGCACATGATAAAGGTTCACCAGGAGGAAACTCCATTCCCTTGCTTGCTCTGTGGTAAATCCTTCAAGACCGCGGAATTCTTGAAAATTCATCTTAAGCAGCACAACAAGAGGTTCACCTGCGATATCTGCGGAATTTCAAAAGTCTCCGGTTACGATTTGAGACTTCACAAGAAGAAGCACAACAAGGAGTACGTTATTCATTGCAAAATTTGCAACAAGGGATTTTACACGAATCAGACCCTTGAGCGACACGTTCTCACTCACACCGGAGCGAAACCGTTCGTCTGCAAAATTTGCAAAACGCCGTACGCGAGCGCGGCTTATCTTACGTTACACATGAGATCGCACGGTGAGAGGCAGAAGCACAAGTGCGGCCTGTGCGACTTCGAGAGTTATTGGAAAGCCGCCTTGAAGGTCCATCTAAAAATTCACACCGGGGAGAATCAGATAAGTTGCGAGATTTGCGGAAAATCCGTGTCGAGTAAGAATTATCTTCAGATTCATATGAAAATTCATTCTGGGGATAAACCGCACGTATGCGAGATTTGCGGTAAGGCTTTCAGCGTCAGGAAGTACCTTATCGTTCATCTCAGGACTCACACCGGCGAGAGGCCGTACCAGTGCAACATCTGTCAGAAAAGGTTCACCCAGCAGGGATCCATGAACGCTCACATGAAGTGTCACGCAAGAGAAAAGTGAAAACTCGTGAACGATTTTTCGTTGTTCTGTGAAAATCGTGATACTTTGGCCGTCCAAAAATAAAAAAAACAATTTCTTCTTGTTTCTAAGAACGATCGAAATTACTTTTCGTTTTTTTAACGACGCGTTTGTGATTTCGGAACAATTATTCTTAACTCTCACAGTGTACATAAAAAATGAATCGAAAGGAAGAAGGACGAAGAGTGCAAAACACAATAAAAGGCGGAAGTACGAAGAACGAAAAAAAAAATGGAAAATCTTTCTTTTTTTCTCGACGAGGAACAACTCCTGTAGATCTTTTTTTTCTTTGGGCTTTCATTTACCGAAAAAGAGAGAGAGAGAGAGAGAAAATACGGATTATTGGACGATTTTCTTACACGTTTTTCTTTTCTTTTAAACTTTCAGATCATCGAACGATGGAGAGAAGACGAAAAGTGAGCATCCGAATAAAAATCAAGACGCGGCTCGATTTGAGGAGAAAACAATCGGTCGCTCGAGATCGGTGAAAAAATCAAGAAAGACTTTGAAAACCAAAGTCAAGGAATCGGGAGAAGATTGTTACAATTGCGAGTCGTGTTCGAAGGTTTTCCGATCGAAGACTCTGTTCGATGGCCACCGGATCGCGCACAGCGACTCTAGACCGCACGAGTGCGAAATTTGTGGAAAATGTTTCAAGCGCGCGAGCACACTGTCGGTGCATCGAAGAATACACACGCACGAGAAGAATTTCGTGTGCGACGTCTGCGGAAAGTCATTCGTGCAGGCCTCGCAGTTAACGACTCATCGACGGCGACACTTCGGCAAGTACATCTGTTTCTGCGAGACCTGCGGAAAGGGATTCTTCACGAACGCCGAGCGTCGGGGACACATGAACATGAAGCACGGTGCGAACGAGCACGTCTGCGGGATTTGCGGCAAAACATTGCCAAACGGTCACAAGCTCGCCCGACACGCGAGGACTCACGATCCGGAATTTAATCCCGCGAAACACCAGTGCGAGATCTGCGGAAAGATCTTCGCTTATCGAAATTCGCTCGAGACCCATTCGAGGTCTCACACGGGTGAAAATAATTACACGTGCGATTTGTGCGGGAAAGTCGTCAAGTCGAAGAGTTCGCTCCAGGACCACTTGAAACTTCACGGTGGTGAAAAATCTCTCGTATGCGATGTTTGCGGGAAAGCTTTTCACAAACGAACGACCCTGGTCGTTCACAGGAGAACTCACACCGGGGAGAAGCCTTACACGTGCGATATCTGTGGAAAATCGTTCGCTCAGCACTCAACTCTCGTAATTCACAAACGTTATCACACCGGGCAGAGGCCCCACGAGTGTACCTACTGCGGAAAATCCTTCGTTTCGAAAACGACGCTCAATACGCACAGAAAGATCCACGTCGTCGCGTCCACCGAGTCTGACTCGTCCCGTCAATGATTATTCTTTAAGACAACATTTATTAAGTTTAAAATAGAGGCACGATTCCGGGTGCGCTAAAATTGCGTAAGTGTAAATAGCTTTGATTTTTTTTGGGTGATTGTGCCTTTTTTCCCGATTAATTTTTACAGTGATTGTAATGAATAAACCAAGTTACAACAATTTACAGCCATGTGACAATTTTCGACTCTCGCTAGATTTTTTGTACTTGAATAATTATCTTTCAAGATTTTTCTAAAAATAGTGACAATATAAAATTTGCGTGATAACGATATTATTAATGTATAAAATTCATCATTGCTGTCAGTTAAAAACTTCAATTATTGATTTCGTAACTTTCGTAACGATTTCTAATATTTCAGCTGGTGTACGAAATTATTATAAAAATTACGAATATAATTTAGAATAAATTAAGATATACTTTCAGCTGCCTTATATATAAAAATGCTTGAAAGAAATAGAGGAAAAAAACTGAAGGTATATTATGAAAATCGAGGGTAGATAGAGAGTTCGCGAGAAGGGAATTTGAGGAGAATGAGGAAGAAAAAACGGTTAAAAGAACTTGAGATTCGGGTGTCCGATGTAATTCATAAATTTTTCCATTTCAGGTGTCTCCTGCTACAGTTTCCCCCACCCGCGTGTACAATGGCGATATTGACGAAGCTCGATCTGAAGAGACCGTTGCTACCGAAAATCGCGCCGAAGGAGAACCGAGCCCCGAAGCCGAGTCAGCCAGTGGAAAAGGTCGAGGAGAAGGTCACCGTGAAAGTCGAGTGGGACAAGGACGGCCAGGAGGACTATCCTCTGGCTTACAACTGCACGACCTGCGGAGTATTTTTTCCGGATCAGGAAACGATGGACAAGCACAAATCGGCTCACATGTCGAAGCTTTACAAGAACACGTGCTTGGAGTGCGGCCGAGTGATGCTGTCGGCCGCAGCCCTTCGCAAGCACATGATACGTCACAAAGAGAAGCAGAGAACGAACAAGAAGCCCGGCGTGAAGATCGAGCAGGAGGAATTCCCCTGCAAAATCTGCGACAAGGTCTTTTACAACAAGAGCAATTTCAACAAGCACTCGGCCCGTCACGGGGCCGGCGATCTCGAGTGTCAGTATTGCCCGAAGAGATTTCGCCTCGAGCGCGATCTCAAGAGGCACGAGAAGACGCACTTCCTTCCGAGCTACGCGTGCAACGAGTGCGATTACGAGACGACCGTTCTCGCGACCCTCAGCGTGCACATGGCGAAGCACTCCGAGAAGCCCGAGCCTCAGTTCGAGTGCAACGAGTGCGGCAAGAAGTTCCGCAAGGCCCAGGAGCTCCAGGAACACTACAACGTTCACTCGGACGAGAAGCCGTTCGTCTGTCAGAAGTGCGGCCGTGCTTTCCACCTCAGCCGACAGCTGTCTGCCCACTCGAGGAAAACCCATCCGAAAAAAAAGTGCAAAAAGATCGCGAGCACGACCTGCGAGATCTGCGGCCGAGTTCTCGCCTCGAAGAGATCGCTCTCGCGTCACATCGAGAGTCACAATCCTACCAAGATTCATCTCTGCGATTTCTGCGGCAAGAGTCTGAGCAACGCGGAACACTTGAAGAAACACAGGCGAATTCACACCGGGGAAAAACCTTACGTCTGCGACATTTGCGGCAAGGGCTTCACCGACTCGGAGAATTTGCGGATGCACAGGCGCGTCCACACCGGGGAGAAACCCTACAAGTGCGATCAGTGCCCGAAGGCCTTTTCCCAGCGTTCGACCCTGACGATTCACCGCCGCGGCCACACCGGGGAAAGGCCTTACGTCTGCAAAATCTGCAATCGAGGATTTTCCTGCCAGGGAAATCTCACGGCTCATCAGAAATCGACTTGCGTCTGAGAGGTCGCGCTGGCAGTAGCGCGAAGAACGAGCGATCTCTCGAAAAACATTCTCATGACAGAGGAGACAAAATATTATTCCGAACTCTAAAAACTTCTCGCTCGATGATTGTTCGAGATTACCGTTCTTTTTTTTAATTTTATTTTATTTTTTTCATTGTTCAAATGTACACGAGTTGCTATTTATTTTATTTCAAGTTTCTTATCCTTTCGTGTATTCGTATGTGTTAGTCGGGATTCCGAATCGTGAACAGTGGAAAAAGGGTGATGTGCCAGTTTGTGCAGCATGAAATCGTAAAAACGTTTGTGAGAAGGAAAATCTCAATATTGTGTGACCGAGCGAATAATAGACGTTCATTAACGTTAAGGAATTTTGTTCCTTTCTCGTTCTTTTTCTTCGAGCATCGCGAGGAAGCGTTGTCCGACGATGTATCACCAAGAACAATTTAAATAATAAATAGATTTTATATGTTTAACAATTTTCATTAATTCGTTTTGAAAATACGAATTTTATCCTACTTCAGGCACGACGGATTTGAGAAGCAAAATTGAGGTAGCACCTCCGACGAATTCTTGAAAACTAAAAAAAAAATGTTTTTTCTTGTAGCGCATGTATTTTGTTTTATTTTTCCTTGATCGGCTTTCGAATTCATCTAAATCGTAACTACGTCACAATTCTTTCATTCCTCACTGATTAATCGATAATTGTTGTCATTGTGTTTAGGTACATCGCGCCAGATCCACTAGGGCCAGACTATCTGACGGTTAAGATTATGGACGATTTCTATCGAATACCGAAATCGAAATGCTACATGATGTTGACACATCCGAAAGTCAGCGAAAAGGCATCTGGACGGAACAAGAAGCTCAGCGACTCAGCGTCAGCTGCAGCAAAAATCCCTGATAAAAAAATTTCGGAGACCGAGAAACCGAATACAGTGACGACGGTAAAGATCGAGACTCGAGATACGGAATCGACGTCGAAGAGACGAAGAAGGCGTAGAATCGATGGAAACGAATCGAAGAAGAAAAATCGTGTCGTAAGCAAGAAAAAGGACATTGAGAAAAATTTGGATAGCAAACCGATGGAGAATAGCGAAACTCTTGAAAATAAATCGAGCGTAGAAAAAATAATCGAAGGGAATTTGGACTTGGAAATCTCACTGGAAGAAAAATCTGAGGAATCGTCGAGAGTTCCTGCTCTCGAGGAGATCGACGGCCAAGAGGAGCACGATGAGGATGAGAAGATGGAGACGAGATCGACGAAGAAGAGTTCCTCGTCCGGTGTATTCGAGTGCAGACTCTGCGGTCACAAATCTTCTCGAAAGTGGAAGCACGAGCGTCACATGAATTCCCATGCGAGGAAGAATCAGGAGAGAGCGAGCTTCGAGTGCGCTCCGTGCGGTAAAATCTTTCCGAGGCCTTCGGCATACAAGCAACACATGCTGAAGCACAGCAACGAGAAACCGTACAAGTGCGATGTTTGCGAAAAAGCTTTCAAGCGACCGTACGAGCTGAAAATTCATCGGGAAATTCACGAAGGTTCGATGCACACCTGTGACATCTGCAGCTTCAGCACGGCCTACAAGGTCTCGTTGACGATCCACAAGAAGCGAGTCCACGAGAAACTCTACAAGCACAAGTGCGATCAGTGCCAGAAACCCTTCATGTCGAAGCACGAGCTCGAGGACCATCGGACCCGGCATCTCGGCAGCAAGAGCTTCATCTGCGAGATTTGTGGAAATGGATATTTGCAGAGAAGTTACCTTCTGCATCACAAGAGAACGGTCCACGGTGTCCAGAGTCGAGCACCTATGGAGTTCAAGTGCGAGTTGTGCGACAAGACCTTCGCGACGAAATATTGTCTCGACAATCACATGGGATTGCATTCCCAGAAATTCTTGTGCTCCCAGTGCGGCAAGGAATTCGCATCGAATTACTCCCTGAGGATGCACAGTCGGATGCACACCGGGGAGAGGCCTCACAAGTGCAAGTTTTGCTTAAAGTCTTTCACGAGGTCAAACGCTCTCTCAGTTCACATTCTCACTCATACCGGCCAGCGACCCTACGTCTGCGACATCTGTGAGAAAACTTTCACCCAGAGAACGACCATGATGGCCCATCGTAGAAAACATCCCGGAAGTCATCCGCCGCCTCCTCCAACTTCTCTGGCTGAACTCCTCAACACTGGCGATTCGAATTCATAATTCGAATTTTTTATCGCCGTGAAAAAAAAACCATTTTTATCCACAAAAAATCGTCGGATTCCTCTCAAAATTCTTTATCACTTTTTTTCGAGATAATTTTTTATTCCTATAAAAAGAATTGTCGAATTTTTTCCAAAAGTTCTCGTGTACAAATTTGGATGAAGAAAAGTGTACGAAACGAGTGTGTCCGATTTTGAATAAAATAGATTGTAAGAAATTGGAAGATTGTGTCGAGCTTCGTTCAAAACCTTCGAGAAACCTCCTACTTATGAAATGATTTATTTTTATTATTTTAATTTGCTGCATGTCGATATTTTACCCCGTCAATATTATTTATCTTTCAGTTTGTGTACAACTGACGATATTGTGATTGTTTTTAGGTGCACAGCATTAGATCCGCTTGAACCAGAGTTTCTGATAGTAAAGATATTGGACGATATCTATCGGATTCCAAAGTCGCAATGTATGAAGGTTTTGACGCGAAAGCGTGAGAAGTCGTCGTCGTCGTCGTCGTCGTCGCTGCCGCCGCCGTCGCCACTGCCACCGCCGCCATCCCCGACGCCACCGCCGAAAGATCCACCGGCCCCAGTTCCTCGGTTGCGGATAAGGAAGAAACGTTGTCGTTTGAAATCGCGAAAACCAAAAACTCCGACCTGGGAGCGAGTTCCGGTACCTGAACTCTTGCGCGTAAAGAGGGATTACGATCTTCGAGAAAGAACCGAGTCGAGGATGTCCGAATCTTCCGAGAAGGGTGAATATTTGCCGGGAGAGGGAAAATTCATTTTGAAAGAAGAGCCACAATTGATGGAGATAAAAGAGGAATCGATCGATCTGGACGACATGCCTCTCGACGAGCGCGAGTCGGAGTTTCCTTGGGAGGACGTCGAGAATCGGTTCAAGTGCAACGAGTGTGAAAAAACATTCAGATTCGAATCCAAGTTCAAGAGACACATGCTCGTACACGACCGGCGAAGATCAAAAGCGAAAGAGACTTTCCCGAACAAGTCGAAGCTCGACCGTCACGCGGTTGTTCACAACTTGAACAAGAAAAAGACAACGAATTACGAGTGCAGGCCTTGCGATTTCCAGTCCCCGTTCAAATGGAAGTACGATCGTCACATGAAGATTCACAGCAGAAGCGAAGTTTCGCTGCCACGTTGCTCCCCATGTGGATACAATTTTCCCTGCGATTCCGAGTACGAGCGACACATGGAGCTTCACGATGAAAATAACGTCGATCGGATCAAATACGACTGTAACTTCTGCAAGGAAAAGTTTACGTGCAAACAGCGATACAATCAGCACGTGAAGAAACACAAATCGACCAAAACAGAGTTCGTGACTGTCGGGTGCGAAATCTGTCAAAGATCTTTTCAGACCCCCGGGAGACTCGCGCAACACATGAGAACTCACACGGAGAACAGACCTTATAAGTGTGAAATCTGCGGGTGTGGTTTCAAAAGAATGTTCGACTTGAAAAATCATAGGGACATTCATGGTTGCAATGTGTACAACTGTGATTATTGCGAGTTCTCAGCGTCGTACAGAAACGATCTTATATATCACGTGCGATATTTGCATTCTTAAGAAATTACAAAGAGAAGCAGGACTTGTTCAATAAATCATGTAAAGCGGAATGAAGCTAAATGTATTGCAAGTTTTTTAAGAATAATGTGATGAGATTAAACATTCCTTCCAAACTCGTTGGGCACTTCGTAAAGGTGTACAATCAGAGAAATAAATTTTGAAATGAAAATAATTCTTGGTTTTTATCAATTCTTTTACGATAGTTTACTTCAGCATAAATTATTTATCTCTTATTAACAATCTGATTCGAAGTGGTGAAATTTGTGAGTGAGCAGTGAATGCATTCAGCAATATACATGGATTTAAAATAACTAAGAGATGCGACGAGAAGAAAGAGAAACGAGGAAATAAGGTGATTTCCTTGGCATGGTACAGAACATAAGATTGCATTAAATTCGACGTTAAACTTTAAGACTTTTCCTTTCGAAACCCAAAACAAGTATTTCAATAAACGTTAGTAAACCTTTATCCACGAGGTTTTGTCAAGAAATTTTGCTATTGCATGTAAATTTAAATCGTCGCATATAACTTATATTTTTATATACTTTTCGTCATTAATTGTCAACTTTTTATTATTATTTGTAGGTGCGCGGCGCCGGATCCTCTCGGGCCAGGTTTTCTCTTCATAAAGATCGAGGACAATGTGGTTCGAATCTCCAGTGGAGGAAACGATGGGAGGACGAGAGAAGTTCCAGGTGTTCCAACAAAAAAGCGACAAAGGCAAAGACTGACGAAAGAAAACTTGATCACCACTGGGACAAAACCTACATCGGAGATAACTCAAAATCCGAAACAACAAATTTCGTCCGAAGAGATATCACGAAGTCTACAAGAAATGATATCGTCGGAAGACGAACTGACAAACGTTACCGTGGAGGAACCTGGTAGAATATACCAGAAACAAGATACTTGGGAGTGCGAAATATGCGCTTTGAAATTTGCGAAAAAAAGAGAATTTACGATTCACATGGTGAAGCACAGTACGCTGAGGGCGCACAAGTGCGACATTTGCGGTAAGGCGTTCAAGAGGAAATCGGAGATGAAGAGTCACGTGCAGCTTCACAGCGGACTCAAGTACAACTGCAACGAGTGTGACTTCGTGACAACGAGCAAAGTCGCTGTCAGGTATCACGTAAGGCGTATTCACCAGCGAGACTTCCGGTACAAGTGCGACGAGTGTGACAAATCGTTCATGTCGAACTGCGAGCTCAAGGACCACCGGACGAGTCATTTGGGCACGAAGAGTTTCATCTGCGAAATTTGCGGCAAGGCTTACCTTCAAAAGTCTTACCTCGTGGCTCACAAGCGAACCGTCCACGGTGTCGTCCAGAAAGTTCTCGTCAAGGATCACCGATGTGACATCTGCAACAAGAGTTTTGTCTCGGAGTACATATTGCAGAACCACATTGGGATTCACTCTAGAAAATTTTTGTGCACTCACTGTGGCAAAGAATTTGCCAACAACCAATCGCTCACCATGCATAATCGTATGCACACCGGGGAACGTCCTTATCCTTGTAAAATGTGCTCCAAGTCGTTCGTCAGGTCGAATGCTCTTGCGGTTCACGAGCTCACGCACACCGGGAAGAGGCCCTACATCTGTGACTTGTGCGGAAAAAGTTTCACCCAGCGCAGCACCATGATGGGACACAGGAAAAAACATCCCGGAAGTCATCCGCCCCCACCGCCAACCTTACTCAGCAAACTCGATAGTCCCGAATCGAAATCCTGATAAAGTTTTTACTTAACTTTCCTTCTTCGCCAAAATTGCATTATTTTCCACGTATAGAAAACGAACATTGACCAACATTGATCAACGTGCAAGAAAATATAAGTTAACGTGAAAAAAAAAAAATATTCGAAGAGAATCGTAGAATATCCCAAAAATTCATTAAAAAGTGTTAAAATGTGTAATAAAGATTTTCCAGAAAAGAAGTATCGATGGAAATAAATGGATAGAAATCGATACAAAATTTGTTTCGTCTTCGAATGAATGAACCTTCGTCGAGAATATCTGGTAGTTAATTCGAAAATGCATGCTGAAAATATCCCAAGATGATTTTTTCTTTGATTCTCCGCTCGATTCTACATTTTTTTCCATGAGTATTTTTTCACCGCTTACTGACACTCGTAATGTTTTTTTTTTAGGTACATACCGCCTGATCCACTAGGGCCAGATTTTCTAACGGTAAAGATAATGGACGATTTCTTTCGAATACCGAAATCACTGTGCTACCTCATGGTAAAACATCCGACTACGACACCGGCGAAGGAGCCAAGGAGCGAGGACAAACAACCCGTGAAAACGAGCAAGGACGCAAAAATGAAGAATACGAAGAAGAAGCTTGGGAGAAAAAAATCAAGGAAGGCTGAAAAGGAAGAAAAGCCCGTGGAAGAAACATCAAAAGCTAAGGAAGATGCAGAAACGAGAGAGAAACCCGAAACTACCGAATTGCCTTCGGAAGAAAATCCAGGGATCAAGGCTGAAAACTTGTCGGACGAGAAGAGCGTCGACTACGACGAAGTCACCCTCGACATCAGAGAAGCCGAGGTGAGGCAGGTTGAGAGAAAAAAGAAGAGGAAAAAGAAGAATGCGACTTACGAGTGCGAGAGCTGTTCCCTGAGCTTTTCGTTGATAGGTCGGTACAGGAAGCACATGATAAAACACAGCACGGTGAGAGTGCACAAGTGCGACGTGTGCGACAAGTCTTTCAAGAGAAAAGCCGAGCTCAAGAGTCACATGCAGCTCCACAGTGGGATATCGTTCACATGCGACGAGTGTGACTTCGTCACGACGAACAAGGTCTCGGTCAGGACTCACGTGAGGCGGGTTCACCAGCGGGACTTCCGGTACAAGTGCGACGACTGCGACAAAACGTTCATGTCGAATTGCGAGCTCAAGGACCACCGGACGAGTCATTTGGGCACGAAAAGCTTTATCTGCGAAATATGCGGAAAGGCTTATCTTCAGAAATCTTATCTGGCGGCGCACAAGCGAACCGTACACGGAGTCGTACTGAGAATTCTGACCAAGGAATTTCACTGCGATATTTGCAACAAGAATTTTGCCACGGAGTACATTTTGCGAAACCACGCGGGGATTCACTCGAGAAAATTTCTTTGCACTCACTGCGGCAAGGAATTCGCGACGAATCACGGCTTGCAACTCCATAGTCGACTTCACACCGGGGAACGACCGTTTCAGTGCAAACACTGCTCCAAGTCTTTCACTCGACCGAACACTCTCAGACTTCACAACCTCACGCACACCGGGGAACGTCCCTACGTCTGCGATCTTTGCGGCCAGAGCTTCACCCAGCGCAGCAGCATGATGGGACACCGGAAAAAACATCCCGGAAGTCATCCACCACCCCCGCCAACGCTTCTCAGTAGGCCTGAGAAAAACGACGGCAATGCTTAAAAACAATAATTCTCGACTGACAACTTAATTCGAGCTATTTTTTTTAATTGCAATGTTATATAATAAAGTGATAAAGTGGATAAAAAGAGCGAAGAAAGCGAATTTTTGTTCCTCTGACATGTGAATCGAGTGATCCTCGGTGTTATCTCTTAGAACAAAAAGCGAATTTATTTTTTTTTAATGCATCGCACGGAGCTTTGGCCAATCAAGGAATACTCACTCAAGGTAAAAGAAGCTGAGCAAAGTAATTGTTTTGTATTTACATTTCATGTAAAAATTTCACTGACTATCTTTGTCTTCGCTGTTTCAGGAGGAGACATTTTTTGGGATCGGAAACTGGAAGTTGATAAACCTCTCGAGTTGGCCCGAGACGGGAATAAAAGGAAATTCGGATAAAAAATAAACGATGCCGATCGTGCAAACATCAATTGGAGCAGGATGAAAAGAAGACAATCGTCGTTCCAATATTTCGACAGATTTTTACGTACTCGTTGTGGAAAGCGTAGCAGTGATTTGTTTAAAAAATATCATCGATCCGTGTATGAGGTTGTTGTACGTAATTATTCGAATAAAACGAAGAGAATAAAAATGTGAAGATAGGAATATTATTCGAATATCTCGAACATTTTTCATTTCAGGAAAATAATAAAATCGATCCTACAAATGTTTATCTCTTACCTCGTAAAGAATTAGACGGCTTTGCATGCGAATAATGAATAATCGAGGAAATAGAAGAGTTCAGATCGTCGATATCTGTTTTTTATACTCCCCTCTCTCAGTCTATTATTCTCTCTAAATAGATCTAGTTCTTCGTAACTGACACTGTGCGTAATTTTTTTAGGTACAATCCGCTAGATCCGCTAGGAGCTGCGTTTCTGACGGTTAAATTAGGCGACGATTACTTTCGTATGCCAAAGTCACTGAGCTTGTTCATGATGAAGCAGACACCGGGGGAAGAATCAACGGGGGACGTCAAACCAGCATTGCTGAGCGAGGATAAGGAACAGGAGGCAAAAAACGGAAAAAGCGATACATCTGAGAAATCTCAAAAGCTGGAAACGATAATAAAGAGAGAGAAAAGCGTGACGAGCGAAGAGCCCAAGAAGACCGAGAGATCGAAGAAGGCTCGAAAGAGGACAATTGTAAAGAAAACGAAAAAGAAACGAGGGGAGAGATTCGAGGCTGACGATTCGAACGACGGGACGTTCGAGACGAACGATTCCGACGGTTTTAACGACATGGACGACGTGCCCTTGGACTACAGGCAGAAGAAAGCTGAGTTCGGCAACTCGAAGAAATTGTTGACCTGCGAGATCTGCTACTTGATTTTCGATCGTAAGAGCAAGCTCATCAGTCACATGTTCAAGCACACGGACTCGAGGCCTCACGTGTGCAGTGTCTGCTCGAAGGCCTTCAAAACGAGCGCTTACCTGGCGAGGCACATGGAGATCCACGACGACACGCTTCAGCAGCACGCTTGCAATCTGTGCGACTTCAAAGCTCGCACGAAGCCGTACCTGAAGATTCATCACATCAGGAAACACACGGACGACTACAATTTCAAATGCCAGGAGTGCGGAAAGCGTTTCAAGGTCCAGTCGGATTACACGACGCACATGAAGGACCACGACACGGAGTCTTGCGTCTGCGACATATGCGGATCTTCCTACGCGAGCAAGAGCTCGCTCTACTTCCACAAAAATTACAAGCACAAGGCGAAGATCAAGGAATTCGAGTGCCCGATTTGCAAGAAGCACTTCAAGAGTCAGAAAAATTTGAACACGCATTCGGAGCTTCACAAAATGAAGTACGTGTGCGAACAGTGCGGAATGGAATTCAAGTCCAAGTACGGGCTCACTAAACATTTGAGGACTCACTCCGGGGAGAAGTCTTATCTGTGTGCCATTTGCGGAAAGACTTTCGGCTGTCTGAGCTCTCAGAAGATTCATCTCTTGACTCACGTTGGGGAAAGGCCGTACGTTTGCGACATCTGCGGACAGAGCTTCACTCAGCGCTCGCCCATGATGCTGCACCGGAGGAAACATCCCGGCGTGAATCCACCACCCCCGCCGATCAAAATTACCAATTTGCTTCACGGGGTTCAGGACAAAATAATTATCAACAGGAATCCGAAGAAGGACGAGACCAAGGAATCGTGAACTCCTTTATTTCTCTCTCGTTTCTTCATTCATTCATTTTTTTTTTAACATCAATCTTCATCAGAGTGTTTACGAAAGAAGTCATTGTGATGAGCATTCGAAAACAAAAACGATAAATGTTTTCAAAATTGATTTAATTCAATTCAATGCGTGCGTAAAGCTTTCTTACTCGAGTCGCTTCCGCCGGGATTTTCTCCCTAAATTTCGACAATATGTTTCTATTTTTATTTTATTCGGATTTATTGTATGCTATCGATCTCTCGAAAATAAGTATTTGTGAAAATTAAGGATCAGTGAAACTGATTATTTTATAAAACGACACAAGAGTTTTTGTATTTAAGGCAAATGAGGTTGAATTATATTAGAAATGTATCTAAAATACCGAACATGCGGTCGTAACTTGTGCAAAAGTCCATTTACTCTTGACGATTGTACGAAAGGAAAAAAAATGAACGATTGAATCTTAAATGCGCACAGAAGCTGTGATGTGTCCGTGAAATTCATTTATAATTGCGATAAGCGAAAACTACGATTACATATGTAGATAAAAAATCGTGTATGTAATGCATCGAAGAGAAAAAATAAATATGTTTTTGTACATAAATGCAAACTTGTTCAAAAGTACAATGAGGAAGATTGAAAGTAAAATCAACATCAACGTGTGAGATCATCGAAAAGTTATCCAATAAGCAAGGTATAATATTTAATCAATCACTTTATTTGTCCGTCGAACAATTTGTTCACTAAAGTATTTGAATGTATTGATTTTTTATTGTTCTTTTTCTAATATTTAAAACATTTCAGGATCATGATGTCCGGGCGAAGAAATGGGAAATGGAGCGAAATTTTCAGCAAGAATATTTTATATTTTGGAGTATGAGAAAAATATCGAGAGGAATCGAGAGAGAATTCGTAAATTGAGGAAAGAAATAACTTGAGAGGAATATCACTATCGGACGGTATTGAAAATTGAAGTTTCGTACTACTTCCGAGACTTAACGTCGGCAAATTCTGTAGACGCACGTCGAAGAATTATGGCTCTGTATGTATATAATATGCGAAATAAATAAGAGTATGGTTTTCGAAAGAAAGAAACTATGGGCTGAAAAAGGTTCATTAAAAAGCTCAACGACACCAAAACTCTTTTTTATTAAGGATAATGATAAGATTGGTAATCAAGTTGTAATTAATTCCGCAGCGATTCTCCCTTGCACGGAGGACAGCTTAAGATACACTAGAGAGAAAAGATACACCGGAGACTCGAGGACTATGACTTTATTTCGAAGAATTCAATAATTTTTCGAAAATTCGATAATCGTTGTTATTTCCGCCCCTCCCTCCCCAGCGGTTTATTTTTAAGGCTATCGCTGTAAGCAACTGTACATCGCGAGTAAAGAAACGATGTTCGATGTAATTAACAATAATTCCGTAATTTCTAGGAGCGCGAACAACGAGCGGAAGACCGGTCGACGGAAGAAGAGCGTTCCTGCTCGAAAGTTCCGGAAGTCCGAGGATAAATCGCCGAGCGTGGAAAGGAAGGAAGAGCCGACGAAGCTGGAGCAACCTCTGAACCTGAAATCCGTGCGTTCGAAGCGAACGGCCGCTATTGCGGCGGCGGCGGCGGTCGCGGTGGCGGATCCCGACGCGGAAAAGTCAGACTCGGAACAGAAGGTTCCGGCAAAGAAGCGAAAAATGACGCGGAAGACCAAGAGGAGCAAAAAGACCAAGGACACGAGCAGCGAGTCGGGTGACAGCGAGAGTTCCCACGAGGAATGGAAAAATCCGATCGCGGATAAACCAGCGGGAAAACGGAGCGGCAAACAGTCGGCAGCGGCGAAACCGGATTTCTACGAGTGCGCGACGTGCGAGATGACTTTCGTCGAGCGACGTCGCTATCGGCGGCACCTGGCGAAGCACAACAACACGAAGAGCTACGAGTGCGACAAGTGCGGCCAAAAATTCAAGTACAATTCGAACTTGAAGAGCCACATCAGATACGTCCACGACGAGTGTCCCCCGGTTTACAATTGCACCATGTGCGACTTCACGACGAAAGGCCCGTACTACCTTCAGGAGCATTTCACCCGGAAGCACACCGAGGAGTACAAGTACGAGTGCAACATCTGCGGCAAGCACTACAAGAGCGAACGCGACTACAAGGCGCACATGAGCAATCACGAGGACGGCCCTCAGATCTGCGACATCTGCGGGATCTCGTATCCGGGAAAAGTCTCGTTGTACTCTCACAGATATTACAAGCACACGGAAAAGCTCAAGCCGTTCGAGTGCACCATTTGCAAGAAGAGACTGTGCACGGAGAAAAATTTGGAGTCCCACATGCTCCAGCACAACCAGTCGTACGTGTGCGAGCTCTGCGGAATGAAGTTCGGCAGGCAGGCGGGATTGTCGAAGCATCGCAAGATTCACGCTGAGAAGACTTTCCTGTGCACGGTATGTGGACGCGCCTTCGCCAACATGACGACTCAGAGAGTCCACATGATAACGCACTCCGGCGTAAGACCGTACTCTTGCGACGTATGCGGCTCGAGTTACACCCAGCGGTCTTCCTTGATGTTGCACTGGAGAAAAAAGCACCCGGAGGCGACGGAACCGCCCCCGCCCGTCACGCTCACCAATATATCCGATTTTTTGAAGCCCGCCGCGGATTAAGATATGTTTCGAGACTGAAGCGAACCTTGAATTAAAAAAAAAGCATCAGGATAACGTTCACGACGAACGTACAGAGAATCAAAGAGTCAAGACAATTCGATCTAATTTGGAGAGGATTTTTTGTTCTGGTGTAAAAGAACCTTTTTATAAATTTTTGTCTAAGCAGACGGTGAATATTTGAAATGGAATATTGCTATGAACGTGCAGACGAAGATCCGAGAAGCAGCGATATTCAAGGATTTACATTCAAAAACGTTTTCGCCAAATTTTATCAAATTTTCATTGTTTTTATCATCTCGAAACCCCTTAAATACTGCGTATTTATTTAAACTATACATATATATATCATATATATATATATACACCTATATATAAAGAGCGATATCGCGAAAAAATATTCACATCACAAAAAGATTTCATTTTGTAATTAATCGACGATCAATCGTCGATCTGTAATTTCGTGTACTAGTTCTAAATAGTTTAAGTTATACTCTGTCATAAAATTTATCAGAGATATGAGATTCGAGGTATTTGAAACACCGAGATACTTTTAGTCGTCCTTGCACAATCTAGCGAGAGGAGAAATATTTTTTTATCACCTGTGTCAATTTTTTTTTTATTATTTACATTTCAATTTCAACGACGAGCCGTTGAATCATCCTCTCAAGTTTTACTGACCATCGTTATTTGTGTTTTAGGAGAGCGAACGGA
Organism: Cremastinae sp. A BG-2022a; assembly: GCA_030522545.1. Taxonomy (NCBI): domain Eukaryota; kingdom Metazoa; phylum Arthropoda; class Insecta; order Hymenoptera; family Ichneumonidae; species Cremastinae sp. A BG-2022a. The sequence continues at coordinate 45,139 of JAPYYW010000260.1, read as the reverse complement.
TTATTTCGAATACAGAATTGCGGAGGCGACAATAAAAAGGCTCCCGAGAGTAAAAAAAAAATTACGATCTGTTCCCATCATTTTTTTACGAGTGAAATGAAAAAAATTATATTGTTTACGTTTAAGAGTGATGAGTAAAGAAAAGAGAACGTAATGTGATAATTCAAGACGGACAATGAGGGTTTGGCAAGAGAACATCACGATGAATCAATGTAATTGCGAAAGTTGTGAAAAAAAAACGCTTAAAAATGCGGACCTAAGATTATCCTGTGTATGCTGATCAAAAGGGAGGAAAGGAAAAAGAAACTCTTGGCAAGAGTTTGGTGTCTCTCCGGAATAAAATTTTGTTTCGTACTCGTGAAAATTCTTTCTTACTCGTGATGAAATTCAAACGAGCGTAGAATCTCTACGAAAAATTTCACGAAACATCGACATGTATTTATTCGTAGGATCATTTGATATCGCAATAAAATGTTCTCAAGACGATTGAGAAAAAAAAAGTAACGAGTCGTAATTGAAGAATTCATTAAATATTTTTTCGTTTTTAAGGGAAACGGAGGAAAGATTTTTAGGCAGGATAAAAATTGTGAATGATAAAATAATCGGAGCGAGTAAATTCCGCAAAATGCGGCGGTTCGAAATGTTCCGCGAATTTTCACTAACTCACATTTGTTCTCTGTTCTAGAAACGACGAGGCTTCGGAATCGTTGGCGAGCAAGGACCACAGGAGAGAAGAGAAAACAGAAATGACCTCAAGCCTGTGGGAACGAACCGTGATCAAGGCTCAAAACGGTGAACCATCAAACTCCAGCGGAGATTGGATTGTAGTTTCGGAGTTTAAAGTCGAGGCAAATGCGCCGGTCGTTTGGTTCGATTGTTTAAAATGCGGACTCAAATTTCCTCTCGAGAGCATGCTGAATCGTCACCTGAAGAGTCACGCGTACGAGCTCGCACCGAGAAAGAAGAAATCATCTAAAGTGAAAAATAGCGAAAAGGCCGTCCAATTGCCACCGGAAAAGACGACGGTGAAGCCTCACGTCTGCAATTTCTGCGACTTCGACTGCGAGAAGAGATCGACGTTAACGTCACACCTCGCGATCGAGCACGACATCGTCATACTTCCGGACGTAACGGGCGTTAAGTACGAAATCTGCGAGAGCGAGTCTCTGGAGCTTTATTCCCGAGAGAGCGTGGAGAAAAACGAGACGACTTTCCTCTGCGATTCCTGTGATTTCGTCTGCAAAACGAGAAGCGCCCTGGTGGCCCACGTGAACCAGAAACACCGGAAAAATCTCGACAGTGGGACGCTGAATCACGATGGCAAGGAAAAGTCCAGCAACGAGATTTATAGTTGCAACAGCTGTAGCTTTGAGTCCGCAAACAAGCGAACACTGACCTCGCACAAGCGACGACATCACTCGATAACGCCTCGTCCGGATCCTCAGACTTATCGTTGCAACGAGTGCGACTTTGAAACGGGGAAGAAGACGGCTCTGTTCTCGCACATAAAGAGAATACACAAGCTGACGAAGTCGACGAATTCGAGCTCGAAGCCGAAACTGTTTTCCTGCAACCAGTGCGATTATCAGAACAAGAACAAGTACGAGCTCAAGGTTCACGTTGCGAGAAAGCACACGGAAGATTTCAAGTTCTCGTGCGACATTTGCGCTAAAAAGTTCAAGGTTAAGGGTGATCTGACCAATCACGTGAGATTCAACCACCGGGAACAGCCCGTTATTTGCGACGTCTGCGGGAAAACTTGCCTGAACAGCAACTCGTTGTACGTCCATCAAAAATTCGCTCATTACAAGGCGAAGTACGAGTGTCACCTGTGCAAGAGGCGAATGGTCAGCCAGGAGAATCTGGACGAGCACATGGTCAGGCAACACGAGAAGCACGAGAGCGTCGTCTGCGAGGAGTGCGGAAAAACTTTTACGAGAAGCAGCAGATTGAAGATTCACATGAGGATCCACACTGGTGACCGGCCGCACATTTGCTCGATCTGCAGCAAAAAATTCGTCAGGAGGACCGCCCTGAGGCAACACTTGCTCATTCACACCGGTATGAGGCCCTACGTCTGCGATGTTTGCGGAAAAGCCTTCACCCAGAAGCCCGGACTCATAAGCCATCGCAAGTGCCATCCTGGCCCGCTGCCCCCTCTACCCAGAGTTCCCATCGATCACATACTCAATGACGTTCTAAGATCGGATTCTTGCACTGATTTTTGCAACGATGACACTAATAATTAGAGATTAGAATATTCGGTATTTGAATTTCAAGTTGAACAAATGATCGAATGAAATTAGCGATAAGGGCATAAAAATACGATTGAGACAACACTTAGGCGATGTTTTTGAAAATTATTATTCTTTTATATCCAAAATGACACGAAATAAATTTGTAGCGCATGACAAAACGCCAAGTTTCCTGTCTGATTATCGTACAATTTTCATTTAATGCTGAACAATTACTTTTAAACAATGAATAGTGCAAAGTGCAGATTTTTTTAAATATAAGAAAAAGGTAATGTATTAGATTGTATATAATATTATTCGTATTTTTTAATACATAAGATATATTTTTGTTCTTGTGCTCTATAAAAGAAGGCGATCTTTATTAGAGCGTCGATTTTGTGACATGTGTGAACCATATGTTTCAATTGTTTAATTTATTTATTTTCAGAGTGAAATGTGTGAAACTTGAGTTTACATGAAATATTTGACAATCGAAACGTCTTGTGAAGATTTGCAGGTAAAAGTGCTTCGAAAAAGAGTGCCAGCGAGCAAATTTACGATATCTGCGACAAATTCTCGCAGAAATCTTCCTCTCTTCCTCCACTCCCATAGTCATGCCCATTATCGATCTCATCCGGGATTTCATTGCTCAAAATAAATAGAGCTAAAATCAATTTGATTCGAATACTTTTCAACACTCGAAATAAAAAATGTCAGATACAATTATTGTAATAATAGCGAGTAGAGGGCTGTATTTTCGGAATTTCAAAAAAAAATTATTAAATGCAACATCTTCGAAGCGAAGATTACCAAAATTATCTATCTATCGTGAAATTTTATTTCAATACTGAACAATTCAATCTTATTTCAAAAATGAAAAATGCAAGATGCAGTTTTTTGTTTTATAATACATAAAAAAAGGTAACGTATATGCATGATTGCATAGAAAATTGAAAAAAAACTACATATTTTTATTTAATGAAGCTTGAATAAACTGATGATCGTATTTTTTTAAAAGCCTGAACGAAACGATGCTCAAGATATTTTATTGTCCCAGTTTCCAGGCAAAATGAATTTTTTTTTCTCGTGCTCCAGAAACGTCGGTATTTTTCCAGAGCTTCGATTTGTGACATGTGCGTACCATATTTCGGTCCATGTGTGTACTTTTCTCTTCGAAGTGAGGTGTGTGAAACGCGAAAGTCAACATGAGAAATGATTGAGAAAGAGTGCCAACGAGCCAACTCGTTTCCACTTTATTCCCCACCTAAAACAGTATTTCTTACTTTATTATCATAAAAACAGACAGGAAAGACTTAACGTGATTTTATACTTTGCCAGACATAAAAAAATTGAATTTCCGCGTTCTCCGAATTCCACAATTTTTCTCCCCCGCGTCGCACCCTATCGAGTAATGGAAAAGTTTGGAACTAAGGAGATTTGTCTGGTGATGTTTCAGGCCGGTCGAAAGAGCGGACGTGACGGCGAAAACCCGGGGAATGTTCATCTTCGACAGTGAATCTCTGGTAATGAAAAAATGGCAAATATTGGAGTTCGACGGGAAAGCTTATTACGCGTTCGTGCCGGAGAACGAGGAGCCGTTCGAGGCCGACGACGGCGCGGATTGGGACGCCCTCGTCCCGAAGGAGGAAATATTGGACGACGAGTACATTTACGATGACGAGTTCGACGAATCGAGCCTGCACGAGAAGCCGCAGGATTCGGACGAGTCCGAGATGGAGGAAATAATGCTCGAGCCCGAGAGAAAAAAGGCGAGGAAGCACACGTACGAGGTGAAGCTCGACGCCGGCGTGGTGACGCTTGAAAAATTGACGAGCAAATCGAGAGAGGAGAACGCGACGAGACTCGTGAAACGAGGGAATTTCCCTCGGGAGATTTCCGACTGCGAGACGAGCAGGCTGCCCGACGAGGCTCTCGAGGACGAGCTGGTCGACGAGGAGGACCATCGGGTAGTCGACAACGAAGCGACCGAGATCGAGAGGGAGATCGGTGAGGAGAACGTCTTCGAAGATAACGAGGCGGACATGGAACAATTCACAGAAAGAGAAGACGAGGGCTCGCGAGTCGTCAGCTCGGACCAGAGTCGCCTCACGGTCGGCCCTTTGAAGTGCAAAGCGTGCTCGGAGACGTTCGGCTCGGAGATCGCGTTCAAAAAGCACGTCGCCTGGACGCACAGGAAGAAAGTTTGCATCAAGGAAGGCGGGGCGTACATCTGTTCGATCTGCGACTACAGGACTCTGAAAAAAGGTCTGTTCGCGAGTCACCTGGAGAGAAAGCACGAGACCCAGGCTCGGAAGCAAACGTTGAACGTCCACTTCCCTTGCGAGACGTGCGGCTTTATCTGCCGTTCGAAACACTCGCTGCAGTCGCACTTTATCCGGAAGCACACCGACAAGTACGAGCACGGCTGCGAATTCTGCTCGAAGAAGTTCAAGGTTAAGGGCGACCTGACGAACCACGTGAGATTCTATCACAAGGAGAAGCCGATAAACTGCGACATCTGCGGCAAGCTCTGTCAAAACACGGGCTCGCTTTACGTGCACCGGAAGTGGGCTCATTACAAGCCAAAGTACGAGTGTAAAATCTGCAAGCGTCGCATGGTCACCCAGGAGAATCTCGACCAGCATCTGTTGACCCAGCACGAGCATCGAGAAAAAACGGTCTGCGCCCAGTGCGGCAAGACCTTCACCAAGAAGGATTCGTTCAAACGTCACATGGCGGTTCACGCTGGAAGCAAACCGCACTCGTGTCCGATCTGCACGAAACCGTTCGCCAGGCAATCCCAGCTCAGGCAACACATTCTCATTCATACCGGGCAAAGGCCCTTCGTCTGCGACATCTGCGGCAAAGCGTTCACTCAGAAACCCGGGCTCATTTGCCACAGGAAAACCCATCCTGGCCCTCTTCCTCCGCTTCCCGTCATGCCCATCGCCGATCTCGTCCGGGATTTCATCGCTCAAAACGAAGAGAGCCAACACCAATTCGATTCCGAATGAACTTGTATTTTCTGAAACTCGACGATTCAAGCCAAACGCGATAATAATTGTGCTAATTACGATAGTGACGAGCTGACGGCTGTACTCTTGGAATTTCGACGAACCCTTTCCAAAAAAACGATCCTTTCATTCTTTTCATCGACGCCACGAAATTCTATTCATTCGCGAGATCGTAATTACTTTTTTTCGATGTAATAAATCGTTTTTTTTTATGTGTTCCAACTCCAGTTACCTCCATTTCTGTTTTTCTATGACTAGAAAATAATTGTAGCGTTAAAGAGAAAGTGGATGAAAATATCTGAGGATTTATTTCGGTACTCGCAATGAGGAGAGTCGATTCACTGTGTTCGAATGTTTTTACGAATGTGTGTTAAAAATGTGAACGAAATTAACTATTTAAGAAGCTCGATAAATAAATAATATTTTAATTTATATCTTCACATTTTCTTTGTGCATCTTTACTGATTCTTTATTTAGATATTTTAGAGAACAATCATTTGATCAATCAAAAAGTTGAAGCACGTTATGTCTTAATTTCAGGAAAAAGTTGTAAGGTAATTCTATCGTTTTATAAAAAAGTGCGGAATATGAGTTTATACAAACACTATAAAATTATGATATTTCTCGTGGTTAATGACGTAATAGTAAAAAATTAAAAGCAAGAATAAAATATAGAAAACTGTGTTGCAAAGTTGAAGCTGTCAAATTCTATTTTTTAACACTTCTCTCGTTACTTTGAAAAAAATGGAAACTTTCAATTTGTATTCCCAAAATTAGATGGTTCGAATGACTTTTATCATAAAAAATCTTTAGCATATTTTACAATTCGGTAGTTTTTTTAAAGAATATATGAAATCGTATAGTATTCAAAAGTAATCACAAAAAATGTGCTCTTTTAAACAATATTTTCGATGAATATGCACAAAATGTTTTATTCATAAGAGGCATGAAAAACGATAGAAGTACCTCGAGACGAAGCTCGATGAAAATATCCGGAATGATGAAAATTGATGAATTCCAGGTCGCTGAGATGCCCGAGGGTTGGAAAAAAGTCGAGAGGTCCGCACAAGTGCGGCAAGTGCAACGGTCGTTTTTTTCACATGACGAAGCTGTCGGAGCACCTGAAAAACGTGCACGGTATCGAGCGGGCCTTCCATTGCGACGAGTGCGGAAAAGCTTTCAGGAACGCCTCGAACATAAACAGGCACAAGCTCGTGCACACCGGCCAAAAGAAATTTGCTTGCGACGTTTGCGATTTTTCGTGCAACCAGAAGAGCAACCTGGAGTTCCATCGGCGTCGCCATTTCAAGGATTATCCTTACAATTGTTCGGAGTGTCCCGACAGAGGATTCGTCTCGCGATCCGAATACGAGGACCACGTCGCGAATTTTCACGAGAAAAATAAACAATTCGCTTGCGAACTCTGCTCTCGAACTTACGGCTACAAAAAAAATCTCAACGCTCACATGAGAATCAGTCATTCTGAGATTCACGAGGAAATTCCAGTTTTCAAGTACAACTGCAAGCTCTGTACTCGGGGCTTCGTTTACTCGCGATTGCTGAAAAATCACATGAGAACCCGACACGGAATCGTGACGAAAAATGATTTTTCGCAGTTTCTTTGCGATCTGTGCGGCGCAAAGCTTTCCTCGAAGAAATCCCTGGAGGCCCACGCGAGAGGACACACCGGCGAAAAAATCGCGAGCTGCGAGACCTGCGGGAAGAATTTCACTACGAGGGAAAATCTCCGGATTCATCGACGAATTCACACAGGGGAAAAACCGTACAGGTGCAAACAGTGTGGCAAAGATTTCGCCCAGAGAACTTCACTCGTCGTTCATCTTCGTTATCACAACGAGGACAGACCGTATCAGTGTCTCCAGTGCGGCAAAGCTTTCGTCACTGGAACTTTCCTGAGAAAGCATCAGAAAAGTCACAGGAGTGAAAAATCGAACGAGGCTACGAGCTTGCATTTTGCAGAATAATTTATTTATCAATTTCATTACTTTTTTTTTCATTTCTTCAAAAAATCTGAGTGCGACTTACAAATTGATTGTTCGTAGACAGTTTTTTGTAACGTTGAAAAACGATTTACAATTTTTTAATAAATTTGTTAAATGTGATTCTTGCAATTTTTATTTACTTATTTATTTATTTATTATAATCTTTTTTTCGTACGTGTTCTCTGCGATACAAGTCTTTATTTCTCTCGTCTCTGAATTTAATTCAGCTGCGACGGTGCGAAAGACGTTCCGAGGGAAATAAATCAAGTTCGCAAACGAATGAAAATTAAAACGTGTTCTAGCGGAGACTGGTTGATGAATCGTGATTGGCAACATTCCGCGGAAATAACGTCTGACAGACAGAAGAGAGAGCAAATCACGGTGACAGAAGATACCTCGAATCCGGATGAGTGAGTATACGAAAAAGATGCTTAAAGTTAACGTAAAATGGAAAAAAAGAATATAAAAATAATAGTTATAATGAAACAAATATTCAAATTTCATTGTTATTAAAATCACTAAGTGAAAAAATAAAACAAAAAGGGCAGAATGAATACAACCACCTTGAGAATGTATTGCCTATTGTTAAAGAGGTACTTGCGCTAAGAGCCGTATAAAGTTTTTATTTATACAAGATATCTTCTTGAAAAACCATGTAAACGTTATTCACCATTGCATTAAAACGCTGGATAAATTTGAGATTATTTCATCGTTTAATTATCGAGATATTCAATGTTAAAAATAGCAACTTTAACGTGAGCTCTTATGGCAACTTCCGAAAAATTGTGTTTTTCATCAGTTGAAATTTCTTGAGACAGAATTTATTCAAAAATTGCACAGATCTTCGTTAGTATTGTGTTAACGTGTTTGCAAAATTTAAAAAAGCTTTACCATATTTAGATATTAATTTTTTAAAATTTCTTATGGGAGATTCGAAAAAGCAACGACTTTCAATGTATAATATCTCGATTTCTAGATGGTGAAGCTTTGTCAAATTTGACACATGTTTTCATATGACGTCAAAGAAGACCTGTGCAAATTTTTAAGAAAATCTGTCTCAACACGGTTTTACATCAAGTTAACACATAAGGACAAACTTTTGAATAGACTGTCTCGGTTGTACTACCTTAAAGACACCAAAAAAATCCCTGAGATATTGACAAATTGTAAGTCAATTCATTTAAAATGAACAAAATCAAAAATTTGCCTGAAAAATTCATTTTCGTTTTATATTTTTAAATTTATTTTTGTTTCTCAAATAAAATGTTATAAATTCATTTTATTTTTCATTTCCATTCGTGATTATTTCCGCAGCTATTCGTCGAGCGTGAAGATGTGCGAGCTCTGCGGCGAGAAGTTTCACTTCGTGACGCGTCTCGTGGCGCATTTGAGGATCGAGCACGGAATTTTGCGGCCTTTCAAGTGTCCCTCGTGCGACAGAAGCTACCCGCACCAATTTCTTCTGAACGCCCACGTGAAGAAGTCGCACACGGCGAAAACGGTCGCGTGCGACGACTGCGACTTCATGGGGGTGACGGCGAGCGACGTCGCGCGTCACCGGAAGCGAAATCACGCGACAAGGAAGCACCCTTGCGAAATCTGCGGCGAAACTTTTTCAAAGGAGTCTTCTCTCGTCGATCACACGTTGATCCACGACTCGACGTATTCTCAGCAGTGTCGAATCTGCGGCGTCGATTTGGACGACTCAAAAAATTCTCGCGATCATTATCGGATCTATCACTCCCAGGTCGACAAGATCCTCGAGGAAAATCGTTGCGAGATCTGCGACAAATCCTTCAAGTACCAATCGATCCTGAAGCAGCACAGATCGAGAAGCCACGGCGAGTCCTTCGAAAGGAGACGATTTCTCTGCGCCCTCTGCGGCAAGGAGTTAAAAACCGCGAAAGGCCTCGAGATTCATCACAGATCCCACACCGGGGAAAAACCGTACACCTGCGAAATTTGCGGCAAATGTTTCGCGTGCGAGACTCTCCTGAGAACGCACAACGTTACCCACACCGGAGAGAGGAAATATTCGTGCGATCAGTGCGGCAAATCTTTCACTCAGAGATCGACTCTCGTCGTTCACAGACGTTACCATTCCGGGGAGAGACCTTACGTTTGCTCGCAATGCGGCAAGGGTTTCGTCACGAGGACGGTTTTGAAAACTCACATGAAATCTTGCAGGCTTTAACTCTCGAGGTATAGTTCTATCATTTTTTTTAGGAATTGCGTGTGATAATATTTTTATTCGTCTCAATTACTAGTACGCTCGAAAATAGGTAATTCGTTTATTAATTGTTTAAATCTTGGGTTGATTTATTAAATAAGTTTCTGATATTTTTCTATGAAAACTACTTTTAATATTCTTTATGCTCATGCAGAACGAATGAACTACCTTCGACCTAGTTTTTTCTTCTGTTTTGTACTCGAATTTATGGCAGTGGGAGAATCGTGTATTTTGGGTAAAAATGAATAAATATTCGATTGGTTGAAAATAAATGTTGGAACGAGAAAGTTTTTCTTACCTGTGAATGTGAATTCGAAATGAATTCATAATTGATGCGAAATTTTCTTTGGATGAATTTTAAATAGAGAATATACTTATATATCGAGTAAAGTGTGACTGACAGAGTTCCTCCAAGCGAATCCTTTTAATCGAAAAGCGAAAGAGCGATGGTAAATTTATCTCACTTCGATAATTTTATCTGACATAATGCATCTAGTAGAAAACAAAGAAAGATGCGGGATCCTCGATTCTGAAGTCGATGCCTTGCTTAGCCATTTTGTCGTCGTATTGACAGCTTATTTCCTGAAGAATTGAGCGATTCAGGGCGTTCACGTTGCGAGGCTTCACGTGAATCGTTCGAAAGCCTACAACATGGAAATTACACAAAAAACATATAGTGACTTTTTTATAGAAAAAAGTGATTTATTGTTTGACAAACATATTTTTTTTTTACTAACGAGTCTTCGATTCCGATTGGAGTCCCAAAATGTCCTTCAGCGTATCGAGGCTCCGCAGAATTCCGTCGTACTGAAGTCTCTCGAGGTGCTTGCATCGTGTAACCATCGAAATCAAAAGGTCGTCGAGGAGCTCCCGATTGTTTCTCAATTGGAGCATCACTTCAGCTGCAACCATAAAAAATATTGATTCTCGTAAAAAATTTAACGACGACATAGATGCAGCTATCGAAAGTGCATTAAAAACAGCAGTGAACATCAACGTAGCAATTGTAAAATCACATTTAATAGTCAATTTGCCAATAAAAAAAATTTTTCTTTGTCACGTGAAATATTTTTACAAAAAATGTCTCGCACGTTCGCAATTAGCTTGATATTTGGCGGTAATAGAGGGGGCTCTCCCGTACCGAGAGTATTCGTGTAATGGTCTATGAGTAGACCGACCGTGCTCCTGAAGTTCCTCGATCGACTCTGGTCCCATACGTGACCGCTGAACATCTGGAAGCTCGCCAATGGGACGCTCGGTAATAACAGATAACACATCTCCTCGTAATGAGAGATATTCACTGAAAAAAGTATCGACCGAGACTATCGTTTCACTAATTGTCTCGCTGATAAAAATTAACAAGAAATTCACCAGAAAAAACGTACAAACATTTTTGAACAAATTACTCTATTATTATTTTTTCAAAAAAATAAAATATTTTTTTAAAAAGATTTTAAAGATTTTTTTCAAATGCCAAAGTTGTGTTAAGAATCTGTAAACTTTTGGGAGAGCATGATATCGATTATTATATTTAAATATATTCAATGAATATGCAAAGGCAATAGATTTTTTTTTATTTTGAGCGTGAGGGCATACATCATAATGAATTTCTTCCATACGATTTCTAAGTTCTAAGAAAGTTGTAAATTCTAGTCTTTTATTAATGCAGTCATGAAGTTTTTGTTTTTGGAAATCTCAATTATTTTAAAAAATTTTTGCGTTATTTTATACAAAATTTATAGGTATTTTTTCTATTATTTTTGAAACCCACATTTTTCATTTTTATTAAATTCAAGCATTGTGTAAAATATAAATAGGTAAAAATTTTTCAAATGGATGAAATATTTTTAGAAAAGGCAGAATAAGCGTAAATTTCTCAATATTTATCGCTTGGCAGTAACTATGCAGTGATTGCCGCTTTGATTCTTCGTATGTAAACAGTAGCACAAATTATTGGGAAATCGATTCAACGTGCGCACACAAAAGCGAAGAATTGAATGGAAAATTAAACTAGAAATCAATTACGCAGGTGCTTTCCGTTTTTTTTTTCAGTTGTCAGTTCGATTGATTTGACTTTTGAAATACATTTTTTGGTTTCATCTTTTATCTATTTTATTTTATTTTTTACCTATGCTGTACGAAACCATGAGATTGGGACACGCCACAGCGAGATTGTGCCAGGCCGTATCGTCGAGCGTGTGCTGACGAGAATCCGAATCCCTTACGGATATGTGCAAACTTGTCAAAACTCCGGATGCGGATTTTGCCAGGGTGTTCAACGCTTGATTGGACAAAGCGGGATAATCGAGACTTATCGTAGTCAGAGCATGGAATCGCCCAAGCAAACGGAGATATCTGAAAATTTATCAACAAAAAATATTGTTTTTCCTAACGAACAAAAAGAAAACATTCTTCTGCAGAAAATACAAATGAAAAGTATTTCAGATCGCTTCTAAATAAAGAATATTTTTTAGATGTATTTTTAAAGAAAGAAAAAACTGACGTGTGTTCAAATTTTTATCACTTTAGGGAAACAATTTGTTTTTAGTAAAAGAGAGTTAGAAAATAACTTTTTGTTTTTCCGAATGAGAACTTGGAAAAATTAATGAATTGCATGAAATGTAATTTTGGAAATTGACCTCGAATTGCTGTGGGGCGCTTGCCACTCCCGAAAAGCTCCCCGAAGATCGAGAAACCCGAGACGCTCACCGCAGGACCTGGCAACCGCGCGGAGCAAACGCAATACATCGCTGACACCGAGATTCGCATTCAGGAGGCTCAAACTTTTCAGATTTTTTTGTGACCTGACACAACCAAATTGAAAAATCAAATATGAGTTCTAGAAAGCGATCAATTGCAATTAAATAAATTTCGAAAAAACGATAATAATAATAATAATAAAGCAATACATTGTTTTAAAGATCTCTCATTCGCATAAAATTAAAAGTTTAAGGAAAATAATCCATTCGTCATAGTTTAATCGATTTTTCTTTTAAAAAATATGTAAAAAGAAGATAATTGAAAAAGAATAAGAATAATTTCGTATCAAATAAAACTTGTAATCGCATATCGATTAAATTTTAATATTATTGAGGGAAAAAAAATGTTTTTCACTCACTATCAATATAGTTATAACTTTAGATAAAAAAGTATATTATTGACGTTATTGTTAGGTGGAACGAGGGTAATATGAAATTGCGGAACTCGAGGAAGCTCGTGCTATCGATTTGCTCGATAATATCGACTCGCCAAAGGACATTGTATAACTGTATTGATAGGTGAGGAGAAAACCGAGACTCTTGACCTACCCGAGAAAATTGGCGAGGGCATAGAGGAGCTTTCCGCGATTGCCCCACTTACTGCTGAATACCCAATCGGTGAGAACGAGTTTCTTCAGCTGTACCTCCTTGTCTCTCACGATTGAAAGAAAATCGACCCCTGCCTCCGCCTGCACGTTACGTGCTAATCGGGTCTCGATTGGGAGTACGTAAGGCCTCGACCACGCCAACTCCAAGCTTCTCATGTGTTGCCCATACTTTGTCTGCAAAAAATGTCCCTTCGCAGTCTCCTCTCGCTCTCTCAAAAACATCCATCATTATTATTGCGCAAAGCTTCGAAAATAATTTCGTGTCCACCCTCAAGAATAACAATTTTTATAATTCAAGAAAGTCAATGGACAGAATTTTATAGAAATATTACTCTTTTATCGTATTGTTACAAAATTTGGAATATTTCGATGATTCTTTTTGTACGTATGACGATTTTGAACAATTTTATAATCAAAAATCACTATAAATTGTATGAAAAATCTTGAAAATTTTAAAAATTTTACCACAATACGAAAGAACATAGTAAATTTTCGTGAAACATTTTTTACATTTACAAATGGACTTACAACAGGACAGATCATGGAATTAAAAACAACTATTGTACATACAGCGATTCTTTATTACTTATTTTTTTTATAACTAATATTTTAAGTGTGTTCAGTGAGTTTTTATATAATTTCTAAAAAAAATAGTATTTACAAAACAACTACTTTAAAATAGTTACGTCCAATTTGTATTCAATATGTAGTAAACATTTTGAAATATTTTCCAATGAAATATCAAAAAATAAGCACATTCTTAAACATGATTCATATGATATAAAAAAATGAAATTCTAAAAATCTTTTGAAATTTCTCACGAGATCTCATCAATCGTATAAAAAAAATTATATGTATGAATAATATAATCGCAAATGATCACAGTTACTCTTGATCGTCGGTGAAAATTATGCGAAGTGACAAAACGTTCCGAAATATTTTTTTGAAAACTTCAAGTAAATCCTACTTATTATTTTTCAAAAGATAAATGACACGAGTGCGCAAAGAGAGTGAAAGTTGTGTTAAAATGTGAGCAAATAATGATTTAATTGATTGGACGAACCGCTAATTCACCGGCTAGGGGAAATTCCCCGCGGAGATCACGATCGATGAGAATTGTGACAGACCGCCACAGGATTGGGGAGGAGAGCGCACGATTCCATGCCTGACAAACCTGACCGACGCAGGCTAGATCGTTTCGACCGAGATGGCCGAATATCTGCGTGAGTATCAGCTCCGGTAGCTGATCCCACATATCCCGGCTTCGGCTTGGCTCGTCTTCATCTCTTCGAAGCCCGCAACCGCGAAACCGGATCAGCTGTCGTTTTTCGAGTTCGCTCCAGCTGTCAGAAAAAAAATTGACATGGAAATATCCATGCCTGCCCCCGATCACGCTCCCTTCTTTTTTTTCGATTCGAAAATTCAACGAAAATTCATATTTTCCTCGATTATCGATGAATTGTTATAAGTGCGATCCATACCATTCTCTGAAAACTGCAAATCAATCGTGTAAATCCTGCAAATCGTGTAAAGTTGAGGCAAACATCATCAAGTGAAATTATTTCCAAGTTAATCTGACGAAAATTAATATTTCAGTTCTTTAATATCATATTAAAATGTGTTTCAAATTTTAGGAAGCTTTACCGTGGAGATGTTGAGTTATTCATTGTGTAAGATCGCAACTTTCATCACGGGGTCTTACGAGAAGTCACTAAAAAATTCGATTTTCAAAGATAAATATCTCGATTTGCAGACGGTGGAAGTTATTGAAATTTCGACACAAGTTAGATATCACATTAATCTCAACATGTGCCAAATTTTAGCAAAAAACGTTGGAAATTAATTTTCACGTGAGAAACAATAATACCTCCTTAATATCGATCTACCGAGCATCACTCTGGGTAAATTCGTCGACCATTTAGACACCACTTGGAACACAGCTCATCGAGTATGTATTTTTAAATAAAATAATGAATATATTGATACACAATGTTTATATTACATAACGTATTACATTTATTGATCAATATCTTTGTCCGGTACGTTCTCAAACATTCTACACACCGTGTAACCGCGAAATAATTTCTCTATCGTCGATCGTCGTTACATATACATCGGCCACTCTGCGGTCCGCTCGTCGGCGGAGGACTCGGGACAGGAACGAGGGAGTTAAGGATTTTTTTTTCGGTATCCACGGGACGCTTCGAGTCAAACGAGCCTCTTGATATACATCACACATACATAGTTTACACATAATTTAGTTTTATCATTTATTAGATTGCGCGGAATTGTTCCTCTCTCGTTTTCCCTCTTCACTAATCTCGAAGTGGTGCGTTCGTTAATTAGATTTTTCTCTCGTGTGCGTTTTGTTCCTCGCTATCGAATGGAAAATTTAGCAGTCGCTTCAATTCTCCTCTTTTTTCCAGTCACCAAAAAATCCTTTCAGCTCCAATTCAATTTTTGCAGTGTCTCTTTAATCCTTTTGTTTCTTTGGATTATTATTATTTTTCTTTACATTTGAGAGAATGTCTCGGGGCTTGTCGCTCAAACTTTTATTCATTCGTTCATTATATCGAAATATAATTTTTCTTATATTTTTTGGTGCTCTGAAAAAAATATGGACTTGAAATATGTTTCTTTCGTTATTTTCTTTTCTTTTTTTTTCGTGAATCGCAGCTGTCGCGTGCGTCGGACGTGTCAATTTCGCACGATCCGGCACATTGAAAGTCGCTCGTGACGCGGCCGTGAGAAATAAATGAAACGGAAATGAAGAAGAAGAAACGAAAAGTTGGAAACACAAGTCGAAGGTTTTTCTGTAGACACCGAGGACAACGATATGATGAGATTTTCTTCCTCTCGATAAATTCTACATTTTTCTCTCGATTACGCCGACTTTTTTTTCGTACAGTATACTTTAGCGATACACAGAATGGCAATAAATCGAAGAAAAGTTTTTGAGACAACAACGGGGTCGCCCGGTTGCGACTTTTGGGGCTTTTTTCCTTTAGGACTAGATATTATTTTTGCCTGGTCCGAAAAATCGTGTCACGATCGCGATCGCGTAACGAACATTATTCTTTCTCATATTTTCTGTTACCTCGTTTTTCATTTGTTTTTTTGTCAAAAATTCGTCGACGATCGCTCGAACTTTCGTTCGCGTTTTTCATCTCTTCTCGACTTTCCTTTTTCTTCGTTCTCGTCTTCGTCGCGATTCGAAAATCTTGAGCCGAGCTTCTACTTCGTCACGTTTTTCGTCCCCTGTGTCTCGGTTTCCACGACCGTCGTAGTATCGACGTGATTTTTCAAAATCTCGTTATCCATATGCGAAGATTTTGCGGACGACGGCGACGTCTCCGTACCCTCCGCCACGATCGATGAATTATTATCGCTCGATCGCTTCTGCAAAAAAAAGAACATAAAATATTATATTTTTAACATATTTGATCTTCTGGTAACATTATGTCAAGATTCTTAAAATTTTGTTTTTTATTATGGTAGCTTTTTTACAATAAAGAAACGAATGGAAGATTGAAATTAAATTGGAAAATAATTGAAATAAAATTATTCGTACGTTAGAAAAAATTTTCCTTCGTACTTTCAGACAGTTTTTATAATTATTTTCGCAAATCGATCAAGAGAAATAATACTTTTCTCTATATTCTCCATTTTTCCCGATCTCTTAGAGGATTGAAAACTCTTTTTACGAAGTCCGTGCAGGTTTTCGAGTCGTACAACCTTCGACGATTTTCTATTAAAATTGTGATAGACCCTTGCGCGGATCGAGAAAAGAGAGGAAAAGAAATAAAACTTTCGGCTTGTTCGCTCCCTTCCGGTGTCGCGGACACGATGAAATATAGGCAGGAAAAGTTTCGGCCAACTTTTTTTTCCTCGTCCGCGCTTCGCTGCTCACTTTTATAAACGAGCTTCCTCGGATGCGCTTCCATAATCTCTCAAACGAATATAAGGAGAACGAACTCTTTTTTCGGTTTTCCAATTGGGACGTCACATATTCAACGATCGATCTTATTCATCCTATGTTATTTGCCATCTCTTCCAATTTCATCGTACAGAAAATATTAATATAATTAAACAAAAAAAGCAACTACATGTTATTGTTCTTTCTTTTTGTCGAATTTCTTCAAGGAGATTAATTAATTAATTAAGTAAAAAAAGTGATTAAAGATTTTTTAAATTATCATATATATTGTTTTCGAAAACAAGTTTTTTAAATCTAACAATAGTTTGGTAATTTCGAGGATTTTTAAGTATAAAATGTAGTAATTTTTATTATAAAATTATCAGAATCGTTATATAAGTAATAAAATAAAATAAAGTAAAATTTTCGATATAACATATATTATCTTCGTGTTTTGAAATTGGAAAAAAATGTTTTTTTATTCAAATCAAAAAAGAATATTTTTTACGCAGAAAAAATGTAAAAATTGAAGTAGAACACTTTTATTTCACAGAAATATTTTATTTTGCGAGATTTTTTTTCGTTTGAAGGGAAAATAATATTTCTCTCTGCTAATTGGAGAAAAAAAGAATTTATTTTCTCTAGCTGATTCAATTTTTATCGGTTGATTGATTAACCGCAATTTTTCGCAAAAAAGAAAACAGAGACTCGATAGAGATATATGAAACAGTGGAAATCGAAAACAAGTTTTTAAAATCTAATAATAGTTTGAAAATTTCGAGGATTTTTTAATACAAAATGTAGTAATCTTTATTATAAAATTATCAGAATCGATATATAAGTAATAAAATAAAATATAGTAAAATTTTCGATATAACATATTATCTTCATGTTTTGAAATTGGAAAAACATGTTTTTTATTCAAATCAAAAAACCGTAAAGAATTTTTTTTTACGCAGAAAAAAATGTAAAAATTGAAGTACAACACTTTTATTTCACAGAAATATTTTATTTTGCGAGATTTTTTTTCGTTCGAAGGGAAAATAATATTTCTCTCTGCTAATTGGAGAAAAAAAGAATTTATTTTCTCTAGCTGGTTCAATTTTTATCGGTCGATTGATTAACCGCAATTTTTCGCAAAAAAGAAAACAGAGACTCGATAGAGGTATAGGAAAAAGTGGAAATCCGAGTCGTAGAGTACATCGAGGAGGAGCAATTTCCGGGCGCTCGTCGACCTTGCTCCTTTTCCGAGAGAAAACGTACCCGGACTCGGGTATAAAATCTGGAAAGCCCGAGGAAAAGTCTGCCCCTATCTCTCTCTTTCGCCCCACGGAGGATCTCGCCAGATCGGAAGTGAGCGATGATCTCGGTCGACAGACCCGCCGGTGCAGCTGGCGTGATCTTCCCTCTGATTGCAAAAGTTGCGCGAACGCGCCCCGAGAAAACGAGATCTCGTCTTCGTGGTCTGCATCCTTTTTCCTCGGACTTTTGCCTCGCAATAATGCATCGGAAGAAAATTTTTCACTCCCCAATCGAAGATTCAGATAGGAATGAGAAAAACAACTTTTCAGAACAAATCTACTTTTTACCCTTCTTCTTTTTCTTCTTTTTTTTTACAAAATATCAAACAACGAGATTCGTCTGCTATATACATTTAGTTCGTGTAAAGAAAATAAAAAGAAGTTTTTTTGTCCTATTTTTTGTTCACTTCGCGAATTCTTTTCTGTTCCAATCTTTTTTGCTCTGCTTTGTCTCGCTTTTTCGTTGTCCGGTAAATTTAATTAACGGGGTCCGGTCGGATAGTAAAACTTGAACGTGTTTAGCGGGACGAGGAAAAAACAGACGCCCCCTTACTCCGGCTCTTTCTCTCACGGCTCGTTTTTTGCCTCGACTGTTTGTTCTTTTCAGCGGTTGACCCTGACTCGTGCAATTATCTCCTACCCCAATTGCGCACAAGTTTTTATCCACAATACCTCCTTCAGTCTCCGGTATTTGCAGACTGAAATGTCTATTCTTTAATCGTCTTTTTGAATTAACTATGGGCTTAAATCAACAGTGAAAAATCTAATGAAAGAGCGAAATCGAGTTTAAAAGAGGAATTATTAATAGATTTCTTTTCACTGAAATTTTTACGCTTTTATCGCAAATGTCGTGCGAGTGTGTTGTAAAAAATGGAGACCACATTACTCGTCGTTATCTAGGATAGCATGCACGGTAAGAAGACCAAATTTATGGCACAATAATTAAAGATTAAACTAAAATTTTCAAGAAACGATATTTTAATTAAAGAATAAAATTAGTGAAGATAGCAAAAAAATCATCAATAAGGATAGATGAATTGCTTCTATTCTTGACTTCTTCTGTAGTTTAGTGATCATATTTTTCTTCCAAAAGTTATTGTAAAATTGCAAAAAAGAAGATAAAATTTATTGAAATATCTATATATTCCAATGCTTCAGTATTTATTTATTATAAAAATTGCTTGAAATTAAAATATAAACTGAATTTTGAATCGTTATATTGTCAGTCAGTAATTCGACGTAAATTTGAAGCAAAATTTTTTAAAATTCTAACAAGTTTTAATTTTAATTAGTCGAAGAAGACGTTTATCTTATTCAGAACTTATTTAGAATTTTAGGTTATGGAAAAATTATAAAATTATATGAATAAAATATAAAAGCACGCTTACGTGAATTTGCTGACGCAGCTGATCGTGATTCCAGTAAGATCCCTGTCTGAGTTCTTCCAGCTGATGTTCCAGAGGATCATTTTCAAGATCATTGCTTTTCTCGTGATTAAAGTTAGTCGGTTTGTCCCAACGATTCTTCGCGATATTGGAATTTTTCCGAAGCTGAGAGCTGGGATCGTCCTGGTCGAATCTCGCGGCTTGATTCGTCGCCAGCTGGGTTTCCTCGATGTCGTTCTTCCGCCAGTCGTTGCTCGAGTATTTGGGCGGCGAGACCGCGGATACGGCGATGTAAGAATTCCTCGGCCTCGAGCCGTCGACGACGCTGACCGATCCGGACTTGAGCGTCGGAGCCGCGGTCACCTTGTGATAAGCGAACTGCCTCCACTTCGACGGCCAGGTCGGAGATTGAACGCCCGGAGGGGATTTTTCCGAGCCGTAACCAATAACGTTCCACTCGTTTCCCGACTTCTGCGGCCAGGAAACGCTCTTCGTCGGCCAGGAGCGGCTCTCCGAGTCGTCCGGACTCGGCTGCTCGTTCCAGTGCGTTCTGCGCTCCTCGGGCACCTGGCCGTAAATTTTATGCTTGAGATCGTACGGCCGCCAAGTCGACTGATCCGCGGGCATCACCCAAGCTCCGACTGACGATATTTTCGGCGAGATCGCCGATTTTCCCGGATTTCCCCATACTTTTCTCTCTTCGGAATTCGGCCACATCTGGCTCGACTCTTTGACCTCCCGTCTGGAATCGCCTCGCCAATCGGTCAGCTTATCCGGCCAGCTTTTTCCCGAATTCGCGATACCGACGTCCGTGCCCTTTGACTGCGAGTTCTCCGACTTGTACGCGCTGGAATCCTGTGGCAATATCTCCCTGCTCGTCCCGACTCGATTCTCCGTTTTCAAGGGCTGAACCGTACGGTCCTGTTGCTTGTCCAGGCCTAACTTTCTCACGAGCTCGGCGTTCGGGTTGTAAGAGTTTCCATTCTTGTCCTTCGGCCAGGGCTTCGCGCCCGTGAGCTTAAACGGCCAGGTGGCCGGGTCGGAAGTCAAACTGTTCCAAGTTTTCATCGTGATCTTCGGCAGGCTGGCTTTCTCCTTGATCAAATTTTTCGGGAGGTTCTCTTTGTTTTCGAACTCCGAGAAGTTCTTGCTCTTTCCTTGAGTCGAAATTTCACGGTCGTGGGATTTCGGGCCGTGGATCTGCCAGGACGGGACGTCGAGGTTTCTCTCGATTTGCCACCTGGAGTCGTGCGAGCGAAATATCCCGTCGTCGTCCCTCGACCTGTGTCTCGGCAGCTCGTTCTCGTCCTCGTTCATTATTTCGTCGAGCCGATCTTCGACGTTGCCGTAGCGCTGCCAATAATTTCGTTCTCTCGGTTGATAACGAGGAACCCAAATTTTGTAATCCCGAGGCGAATTTCTTTCCTGCCAGTCCGACCAGCCCGTAACGTCGTCCGTTCGGCCTTTCTCCTTCCAAATCCTCGGATACTCGTAACGAGATTCCTGCCACGATTTCGGCTCGAAATCGCGCCCGTAAGTCCCGAACTGAGTCCTGCCGAAGGGTCGACGACCCTCGCCGGGATTTCGGTAAATATCTTCGTAATCGGCGTCCTGTTCTAGCCCGTAATCGCGAATTCTCTCGCGGCCGTAATGGCCGTACCGATCGTACCGATCGATCGGCCGGAAGGATCGAGGCTCAGAATCGTAGTCGATTGATTCTTCGTTCGACGAGTCGTAATTTTTGACCTCGTCCTTGCTCGGGCTTTTGTCCCCATGGGCCGAAGTCTTCTCGTGAGTGTTTATTTTGCCGAAATGCAGCCGACGGGGCTGAGAATACTCGCGGGCGCTCTGGAGCATCAGCGCCTGGCGTTCGTCGTTGAGGGCCTTCAGACGCTCTTTCTCGTCGATCGTCTCGAATCGATCCGTCATCGAATTTGCCGAAATTTCGGCACGGTTCTGCGAGCCAATCGCGGCCCGATTTCCCGACCACGAATTGCCGAACAATCTCTCCGCCACGAGTCGCCACTGCGCTTGCGTCGGAGACGGCACGTTCGTTTCCGTCGTCAACGCATACGGCAACGCCGTCGACGTTATCGTTGGCGCAGTTTCGGTCCTCGCCGTTGTCGATCTTGAACGAAGCTTCTTCTTCTTCTTCTTCTTTCTTCTCTTCTTCGCCGGCTTCGTGCTCGATTCCGAATCGTAGGCCGTCGCCACGGTCGTTTCTTGCAACGCGAACGGGGAATTTGCTCGTTTTTGAGAGTCCAGTGAATTTTCGTCGATATAAGGAACGCCCACGACATCCGCTGAAAAAATAATATTTTTACTTTTACTAATAAACAAAAAACAAACTTTTGATGCGCACATTAACAAGATATGAACAGTTTGTCGAAAATCCTCAAGAAAAACGTCAATAATTTTAAATAAATAGAAAGAAATATTAATATTTAAAGATATAAAAATTATAATCTTTAAAAAAATTTTGAAGAAACAATATCAATAATTTAATAAAAAAAAGAAACATTTTTTCAGGCTTATATAATAGACATTCGTATAAATCTCGTATAAAATATTGTCGAGGTCAAGAGTGGAAGTTCGTCGAATGATGGAATAATCAATGGGGCATAAATGTACGTATATACAAATATCTATATCATCGATTCCTCTCGGCGGAGACTCGGCCGGTGGAACAAGCGGGAGAACCGCGAAACGCGCGACGTATTTTCGTTCACGATCTCTGGCGTGCTCCATTATTGCCCGTTCGAGTAATTGTTCTTCGGGGCAATTTGACGGCGCGCCTTTATCTCATTCACTCGTAATTATACGAGTTGGAAAGGGGTGAGGCGGTTAGTGACGAGAGAGGGGGAGTAAAAGTGGAGATATCCCATTCCGCGGATAATACGTCATAGCGTGAGAAAATAAAGGTCAGGATACGAGCCCGCCGGTCGCTCGCTAATTCGACGAAACTTTGATCGGAATGACGAGAGGGAGCTTTATCGAAAATCTTCGGCAATCGCCTCTCGTTTAACGATCTTCCATCGATTCCGCAAAATTATTGGCCATCCCCTTTCTCTCGTAGCCCATAACCCGATTAGCTCATTCTCCAGCTCCGAATTTACTTGGCGTTGCCACTTTTGATAGTCCGACGAGCATCCTATTCGAATTATTTTATCGAAAGTGCCCAATTTACGTTTCGCTTTCATAGCCATATCGCCATTACCATAATTCTCGTTACTGTAACATCACTCTTCAATAATTTTGTGGATCCATTAAGTAAACACATTATTTTTCAAATAATTTTATTATGACCATTTTCGAGTAATTACTTTATTATTATTATTATTATTGCAAATAACAAAATGAATTCTGTTTAAATATTGAATGGAACGTTGATTATTGGTGCAGGAAATAAATAAAGTATATAATTCGCAATAATAATTGTTCTTAGTAAAAGGAACATTAATATCGGGACACTCGGTTTTTCAGATATTTTTTGGTCAAATTGTCCGACTTTTAAATTTTAAAAAAGTACATTCGAATAAATTTAATTAGCTTTCGAATGAATCTAGATTCATTCCGATCGGATAATAATTGTTTCCATGGCAAAGATTTTTGTATATCAATGCAAATTGAGACAAAGTGACGTTATCAAATTCGGGGACGTATGATCATTTTTTTATCACGACCTATCGAAAAGGTATTTGTCGGATCGAAATCAGTCAGTAATTCTTAGAAACGTCTAGATACTCTTTTGATAGGTAATGATTAAAAAGTTCGTCCCATTATCATACATCCCCAATTTTGTAACGTCACTTTGTCCCGATTTGCATTGATATATGCGAAAATACGGGAACAATTCTTATCCGATCGGAATGAATGAATAGATTCATTCTAAAGCTAATTAAATTTATTCAAATGTACTCTTTTGAAATTAAAAAATTGGACAATTTGGCCAAACAATATTCTAAAAACCATCAGGTATCCCGATATTAATGGCACTTTTACTGTATAAGTGAAAAGCTAAAAAGTGCCTGATGTGTACACACGCAGAACGTAGTTTTCTCGTTATGTCGTAATCGAACGATTGCTAATTGCAATTTGCGTAATGGATTTATAAATTCTAATATGCATCAGGGATCGACGCTCGGCTTAATGTCTTATCAATCGTCCGATGGGATTTCGAATGGCAAACGAGTGACAGTTGGTTCTCGTTGCTCGAGCTCGCGAGGAAAGAGAAATTCCAGTGTCGAGACCTTTTTCTCTTTCCTAGATGTTTTTCTACACTCTTCTTTTATCTTTCAAGTCATCAATGTCGTCGATAATGCTTACCGAGTATTCGATGCACTCGCTCACGAAGGCGAGGAATTTCTGCGAGTCTGCGGAGCTGTTCGACCAAGCTCTTCGCCAATTCACCCTCCTCGACCTGAATAAGCGAGAAAATAAAATCCAGCGTAAGTATATAAACATTTCTACATTACAAAAAAAAATATATCCATTCGCGTATTTTAATTATTTCAGAGATTAAGAGAAATATATTTGAATAAATTTCCTCTCCATTTCACTTCGCTTGTATTTATATAGTGAGTATTTTTCACACGCCTCTCGTGTGACGTGAAATTAAATAGAAAATAAAATTGAAAGGGGAGCGAATTTTTTCGTGTTCTCGGATTAAAATCGCCCCTGTTATTCGTACGTTATTCACACGTCATTCTTTTTGGAATTACACGCAAAACGTTCCGGAGAAAAAGTCGTATATTTTTCTTTTTCGAACTATATCACTCGCTTTGTCATTTTTTCAAGTAATGTTTTATAATTATCCTCTCATTCGTTCTCGTCTCGCTCGATATTTTCGTACAGTATTTTTAAAAACTTTTTTTCCACTTTATTTTTGAAGCTTGTATTTCCACGGAACGTTCTACTTATTATTCCAATACGTCAGTGAATATATACTCCTTCGAGCGTGGGCCGTCGCATAATGGAATTGGGGGTGGGAATATTATTTTTGAAATTTATCCTCGTCGCCGCGTCCGGGGGAAGGCACTCGATAAATCGGTGAAAGGTATGAAAGGTCGGAGGTGAGAATACGCCGCAAAATAAGGGAAAAGTTTGAGCGAAAGGTAAATAAGAAAAGAGAAGAAAATCATGAGGAGCAAAGGAGAAAAAAAAACGAGAATGGACGCGTTCTTCGTCCGAAGTACGGGGGAGGAAAGAAATTTTCTTTTTTTTTCGTCAGGCCCTGCGTGGGCGACCCTTGCGCCACGCGACGTACTTCTTCGCACAAAGGAAAATTTTTTCACGATTTTCCTCGAGGCTTCGCGCTGCGACGACGCGTTCTCTGCTTACTTCTCATTCTCGAGACACCCTCGAGGGCCAGACACGAAGACAGCGTCGAAAAAAGCAGAATGCGGGCGTGAGCGATGCGACTGAATCTGACGTATGAGACTCCGCGATACGAGTCATAAATTTTACATTTTTTTAACAATATTTAAGGATCGACGTAGACGGCGCTCTCAAAGGAAACAACGTATGGAAATGGCAAGGATAATATATACTTCGATAATAGATTTACGTTGCACAGCCGAGTAAATTGTGCGAAAATAAAGTTGAGAAAAACGGAAAATAATATTTTTTGCCCGATTTACTTTTTTATCCCGATGCTATATAATATATAACAAAAAATATAGTAATAAAAAAATATTTCAACAGTGAAAGAAAACTCGATCTTTATCATTATTTTCGACCGAAGAGTAGAAATTCCGAGCTTTTGGCTCAAACCAGATTTTTCATCATTAGCGAGAGATTTTATTATATTTATTATCGATATTTCTCTCTATAGAATATCAGAGAGAGTATTTATTTTTTAGCAAGCTTTGCATTCGTTATTATTATTAATATGAATTTATAAAAGTCAGTAATAGGACACTTTTTGTTTCAATTATTATTATTTTGTATCTGAGAAGGGATTTGTAAATTTAGCATGAAAAATATTCTCTTCTGTTTTATTTTTTGTTTTTTATTGTCTCTGAAAGAGGATTCGGTTGAAGTAATCTTTTGTTTATGACAAAGGAATAAAGGATCGTATCATTCGAGACGACATGTAAGAAAGTGAAGTGAAAAATATATCTGAGGACAGAATAAACCCCAGTATATTGTCTATGGAGTTCTAGACGTGGCTTTAATATCCGCGATCGTTTCCCTTTGAGCAGCGGAAGAGTGTATCGAAAGGTAAAAGCCCCGAGGCTATCGACTGCATTCCAATCCGATTGATTGAATACCCGCATGTGCATATTTCACATCGCCCATTTCCCATATATCTATATGTACTCATAAATAAAAATGGACGAAGAAAGAGAAATGACGTCAAAGTATATCTATCCGGCCTAGAAAAAGTTCAACGTTTTTCGAAAAATCAATTTTCCCTTCGCAGGTCATTGTACAGTTTTTTTTTTCAATAAAAATGGTGCTATAAAAGAATATGCATAAAAAATTTGTATAAATATCTAAAAAAAAACAATTTTCCCTTCGCAGGTCATTCTACAGTTTTTTTCAATAAAAATGGTGCTATAAAAGAATATGCACAAAAAATTTGTATAAATATCTAAAAAAAAAAACAATTTTCCCTTCGCAGGTCATTGTACATTTTTTTTCAATAAAAATGGTGCTATAAAAGAATATGCATAAAAAATTTATATAAATATCTAAAAAAAAAAACAACTGAAATAATGTATTAATTTTTTGGAGTCAGAACAACTATAATTTAATTATTCTTGTATTAATTTATATACACGAGTAACAGTCACGGGTTGTGAACAGTCTCGATGATTCTTTTTATTTCTTCCGTTCGATCGGAAGTTTTAACTCGGCCGGCTGATTTTTCTCGTTTCGTGACCGCTGTCGTCGTCGCTCGGAAGTGCTGACGACATCGCCGAGGTTCACCGGGTGTCTCGGAACTCGAAGTGAAAATTGAGAAAACTAGATTCTCCTTGAAAATTTGGGACGAAAAGTCTTTGAGCACTTTTCGATCTGACGTACCGGTGGCGAGTTATTGAGAGTCGGATGCGAGCCAATCGGAAGTGCATCGCATGACTGTCTTGACACGCGGCGTTCGTTGATTGGGCGAGCTATTTTCGTTAATAACTTCTAGGGGTTTGCTCCAAATGAAAAACGCCCAAATAATTATCGATTCGAAATTTCGAGAAGAATTCGATTCTACGGTCCATTTTTATGGGACGTCGATGCTGTTTTATGGGACACCGTGTATGCATCGACGCGGACCGCGAAGATTAACGACGTTATGGTGGTACGTTCCTACGGAATTGCCGAATCACCCAGTGAGTTTTCGCGATTCGGCGAAACCGTTCGTGAAATCGAGCGGAAGAAGTCTCGGTGTGCCTTCACCGTAATTCACCCCTCTTCTCGTCTCCCGCCAAGAGCCGCGAGACAAAAACTTGAAATTTCAATACCTCGCGGTTTCACTCCATTTTTCTTTCCTCTGTTTCATTAAAGAACTTTGGCGAAATTTACGATTAAAACTTTTGAGCGTCCCTTAATAGAAAATGGAAATCAAAGCCACTCGTCGAACTTTTTTCTCGCGGTGTAATTTTACTCGTAATTAGTATTTTATTTTTATTTATCGTAAATTTAATTATCGAATCGCATCGGTTTTTCTCTTGAGTACTGGAACTTTAAGTTAAAATGTAGTACGGTCGATATTCTGTAAAGAAAATGTACATTGGATTGATTAAAAAAAAATTGAATATTGAAAAGGGGCATAAATTTTTTAATTTTGCGAGCAAATTTTTTTTTCGATGAATGATCAAAATTCGAGGACGATCGCAAAGCTTTGAATTCTACGGTTAATGAGATAAGTTGTTCGATGAACGGAGAAAGTTCAGACTCGTGGTACTGAATCGCGTGTTCTGTAGTAGTTTTAAAAAAGAGGGAGAGAGAGAGAGAAAAAAAAGAGCAGGAAAATTGGAGACATGAGGTTTGGGAAGCGAGAGTGGAGGCTGGAAAAGAGAGATAAAGTTGGTCATTAGTACGAAGTTATAATTAGGGTCAAGCGACGAAATCGAGTCACGATGAGACCAACGAAATCGTATTAATTATTATAATAACTCTTTTATTACGAGAAATTGATCTTTTTTTGCACCAGCTGGAAAGATCATAAGGCAATAAAAGAAGCAAAAAATATGTATATAGAGAGCGATCTTACCGCAATTATGACCCAGAATCCCTGATAACTTTTCACCCCTAATTATTTCCGTCATTCATGCATAATTCATTGGCTCTCGACCTTTTACTATTTTGAAACACTCTCTGATTTTTCGTTACGCTATAATTGGGATCGCGAAAATTTGAGGAAAAATATCTTCGACGAAACCCGATGAGTTTTAATATTTAATTTTTCGATTATTATAGATTATTCGAAAATATATGAAACGTTTCGAGGAAAGTCGTGGGCAGAGCTCGTAAAATGAATCACGGAGAGTCGTGATTCACGCTTAAATAACTTTTGTCAAGTTCGGTAACGATCATAAGCTTGAAAGTCGTTATCTTTCGTTCGTTCGAACGATCATCGAACAAGTGTCCCTCCCCTTTCCTCTATAATGCTCGAAATCTCACCCCGAGTTCTTGGAGTTTCCGTAGTTGTTCCTCGGTGAGGTAACCGTTGAGGAAACGGCTTCCAAGCTCGTTCGGCTCGGATGGCTGCCTCTTGTCCAGCTTTCTAAGCAGATCGCTCGGGCTCCCCGGATCTGCATAATTCTCGTCGAGGCTCGTATCGTCACGCACGAGCTGTCCAACAGGAAACAAGAAGCTGAATTCGCAGCAATTCAGAACATTTAACAAAACGAACGATAAAAATAAATTCAAATCATAAAAAAAATTATTTAATAAATTCCTCGACAAAAATGAACAATATTATATTAGTATGCAAGTTATTTATATTAGTATACAAAATTTATAAAAATTTTGACGAGCATCTCTCCGTTCTTTTAAATCTACGAAAAGGTGTATTGGCTTTTTTTTTGAGAAATGAGAAATCGCTACAATTTTGACACATACTGTCAATCGATGGTTACACTTTTCATTTAAATCATTAATTAAACAATAATGGCTATTATGAAAATTTAAAATTCGATATGTTAAAATAAAGTTATCATTTAATCGTTCTACGAAAAAAAATTATCTTTGATAAGGACTATGTATCGGAGGTAATACATCGAAATAATAAAAAATGATGAAAAATATATATGGAGAAAGTAATAGAGTAATAAGATTGAAAATCGTTGATTTTACCTCGAATCGATTGGGATTTTTCGTATTAACGGGAAGCCCGAAGGTTGCTTCAGGCCTGATATCCTCGTCGAGACGATTGACGACCTCCTGATTTGCGATAAACATCTTTGGTATCGAGAATTCGGTCTCGTTGGCGTTGAGAATTTCTTTCTGGGTGCTAAGCTCTTTCTTCACGGTCGGGACGCGCTTAACTTTCGTTCCGAGTTTCGGGCTCGAGTCAGCGATCGCTTTTTCCGGGCCGAGGAGCGGGTTTCCCTTCTGTCTGTACCTCAAAAGTTCAGCCACCTGCTCTGACATAGAAAACTTTGTTTTCTCCATTCCGCGAACACACCGCCCTGTCACTCCCGAAAGCTCCCGCGAGCTTTCGTCTATTGCTTCGAGAATAAGCCTTGCCTTGCCGGAGAGGAAGAAAGAAAACGAGAGAGAAAAATTGGCGCAACTTTCTTTCGCGAAGGTTCACCCAAAACTGCGTTATATTGCGCGATACTTTCCCTCAGTATATAAATACACACTTTCGCGAACATACTTACGCCGTGTCCCAAAAATTGCTACCAATAATATAAGAAAAAGATTCCTGGGATAATTCTGAGACGAAAAGTATTTAGGAGTACTTCGATCGGAGCAATTCCTGAAGAGTTATCGACGAATCGAAATTCTCCAATCAGCGAATTCCACGTGTGACTGACACCCACGTGATTTGCTCTCGATTGGTTCGCATCAAATTCTCGATAACTCGTCACCAGTGCATCGTATCGAAAAGTTCTCAGGGAGCTTTCGTTTTGGAATTTTATCAACAATCTTTATTTTTAATATTTTGTTATCGAAATATGCGACACCCTGTATACAGAAATGTATAGTATGTGCGCGAAGAAGTGTAGACAAAGTTTAACGAAAATGCTGTTCTTACATCTCTACCTCTCGTGGATTCTCTATTCTCTCGTTTTCTCTCGATCCCTTTCCCATACTTCTTTTTCTGTATTGTCTCGGTTGCTTTATTCCCGTCACAGAAGGCATCGGAGATCAAAATAGAACATACCGGTGAGTCAGCATCGCGGTTTGAAACTTTTCTTGTATAAATTTTACAAAAAAATAAATACGATGTACAACAAAAATAACCAGTCGATGATAAATAATGCAAGAACCGAATCTTGATGAGTCGTTATTATAAATCGAATCAAATAAAATTTTTGCTGGATTATAAGTTACTCATTTAGTTATGTTATAAAAAATTGAATCTAAAATTATATTTTAAAAATGTATAGTATAGTTTTGAAATATGATTTTGAAAAGTGCAATAATTTTTCATTGAGAAAAAAATTTTTTTTGATTAAAATTGTACTCTACCTCTTCGTCAGTGTTTACTGATGTTTTATCGACGATCAAGGTCCCATTCGACGCAACAATGTTTTTTCCTTCTCCCGAGTCGAAATTTTCCCGTGAAAAATTTGCGATATTCTTTTCGTGATTGGTGACAGGGGGCATGCCCGATTTATCGTTTGTTCTCTCGTCCCTTGACATCGCTTCGTGCGATTCGGCAATTTCCTTTAATTCGTCCTCGTACTCGTCGGGCTCCGAGTCGCTCTCGGGATCTTCCTCGTCCTCCTCGTCCCCATCGTCCATTTCCCACGACGAATCTTGCTCTTCCGAGCTTTCAGCCTTCCGGAAATTCTCCGATGATTTCTCCCTCGTACCCGTCAGGCCGGACGTATCGTTCGTACTTCTCGCTGTCGTTGAGTTATTCTGTCCCGGGATGGAAAAGAGTACAACATTATACATTCACACACAAATAAAGAAAATTTAACGAGTACTGCAGGGAATGCACTTTGAGTCTTCATTTCTCTCTCACCAGAGCCAGCGACGATTCGTCCAGTTTGTTGCCAACTGAAACATATAAGAAAAAAACAACGAATGTGGATAGAGTTGATTATTTAAACTATTTCGTAAATAAAATTGAAATGTAAATTGTATCATCGAAAAGATCGACAATATAATCACTAGGTTTCATTTTCACGTAGTTCTTATTGATAAATAATGTGGGATATATAATTATTTATCTTAAAAATCGTTTTTATTAGAAATATACATTCCTGTCAAAATACTATAAACATTTCAAGATAAGTATTAGTAAGTATTAGTAACTATTTAAAAATTTCGATTGCAAAATAGCACGTCATCTCGTGAGACGTGAAGCAATTTCGTCCATTTGTCATCGATTTTCTTTCCAGCATGCGCAAGAGAAACTTTTTTAGATTTTCAAGAGACAAGAAAAATCATTTATTTTTTAAAGTATACTTTCTAAAATAGATTTTGCATCACCATGATCATCTTTTCTACAATTACATATTTCTCGATTTTTTTCCAATGTTGAAAAAATTGATTATATATAGTGATATCAAGTTGCTTGTAAGTAGAACTTGCCCAAATAATTTTATTTTAATGGAACAGAAAAAAAACAGAACTACCTGAAGGTAGTACAGTATTTTAATGTCATTTATTTAAGGTTTCGTAGAAAATTCGCACAAATCTCCGTTGACATCATACACGCATGCGCGTTAAATTATGGAAGGCTTCACCATGCGGAAGTCGACATATTTCAGGTAGGAGTAGCGTGAAAATCGTTTGAGACAGTATTCCTTTAAAATTTGCACAGACTTTCTCTAATATCATAATAAAACGTCTGTAAAACTTTTACGATGCTTTACCACATAAAAATCGAGATATGAATTATTGAAACTCGTCGCTGTTTGTAACCTTCCCCAAACTAAAGAGGATCTGTGCAAATTTAGAAAAAAAATTCTTCACGAGTTCAAGTCCACAAACCACTTTTTTACATGAGGAAATGTGAGAAAAAAATCTTTTAGATTTAACTGTCGCGATGCAATAATCTTAAAACATTCATTTTCAAGCAATACAAATATACATTTTTCAGTTTAAAACAAATGTACATTTGTTGAGAATAAAATTGAGTGAAAATCCCACATTGGTCTCTTTAAAAGATATTGAAAGCGTCCTCGACGGAAATTTATTCGCATTTAAAGTCCCTCGATTTTTCCTCGAGGGCGGAAAATACGGAAAATGCATTCTCACACGTTCTATTATAAAAAGGGAATACGGTGTACTGAGGAGTGTTCACTGAGACAAGTATTAGATGAGAATACGAGTGGAATCGGCTTTCACTCGTTCACGATGTAAGCAATCGATTGCCAATACCTGCCGGGGGTGCGAGATGTCTTCGCTTTTCCTTATATAAGAGCCAAAGGCCACTTCTCAACTCTCTTTATATAAAAGTCATTCGAAGCGTCCCTCCAAAGGAATTTCCAAGATCAGTCAAGACGCGAATTATACGACACTTTGGCAAATAAGATCAAGAAATTTCATTCCCACAAAAACAAATTAATTCCATTCCAAACAACGTTTTTTTTATAGAAAAAGATTTAATATTTTCAATTTCATTCATTTCATTTTTTTCATCCATTAATAAAGAATAAAATACACAAGATTAATTTAACTGCGAATTTTTTTTCATGAAATGAAAAAAAAAAGATGAAATTTATTAACTTGAAAAATTTTCGAGATGTGAGATAAAAAGGTTCGAGGCTTGAATTTCGAAAATTCGAGCAGGTTCAAAGTACAAATCATCTCAACGGCTTCGTTGAATCAGATTTCTCCGAAATTAACGAATCAAATTAACGAGAGCGTAGTTATAGAGTGACAGGGAAATTTGCACGTGGGAGCGTTCTCCGCATGGATAGTGAATAAAAAGCAAACTTCGAGTTCGGTTCTGTCTCATCAAGGAAACGCATGGCAAATTGGCTTTAATCACAATCGTGAACGAGGGGAGCGTGGGAGAAGTACGATACCAAGTAATCAGATTCAGTCAAGTTTCACTCTGTGCTCATACCGGCTGCGCGCACATAAAGATGAGCGTACATAAACGCATGCATAGTATGTATAAACGTAAACGGAGGAGCATAACGAGTGTACCGGGTGTCGAAGAATTCGTCATCGAGACCAAAAAAATAAGAATCCCGACGAAATTTCGAAACTAAAAGTCCGAAGGCACTTTTTCATTCAACGAACCGGTAACGAGCTATCGAGCTTCAAACGCGAGCCAATAGAGAGCGGATCACGCGGCAGTCTTGCCACGCGGCGCTCATTCATTGGCTGATTTTGATTCCTCGATAACTCCTCAAGATTTGCTCGAAATGAAAAACGCCCGAATACTTTTCGACTTGGAATTTTATTGTCTTTTTTTTATGATGTATATATTTCTTGTTGTCGCTATTTTTTCTACGACACCCGGTATGTTATCGATACGAGCGACCAGAGTCACGGAATGCTTTGTACCATTCCCATGTACCGAGAGCTCCGACGGAAGAGCACGATGAAAAGGAACCGAAACCGAGAACAAGGACGACGTTGACAACGAGACGGACAAAGCGAAAGCAACGAGCCAGGGTGCTTCGGAAATTCTCCTTTATCGAGCCCGATCGACATCAAAGTCTTTTCCTGAATAATTTTTCAAATCGCCGTGCAATGAAAAATCGTCGCTCTTTGTTGCACGCGCTAGTTCACCATCCATCGTTCCTCGTATAGTCTCAAACAAATATTACATAAATATTAGCAACTTTGCAACACCGGGGAAATAAAGTTTTCGTTCTGGATCGAATATCGTGTACGTGGGCGAGGAAAAAGTTGAAATATGATAAAACTTCTCGATTAATACGTAGCCACGTCCCTCGGTAACTCCGTTGAAAAAAAGGAGATTTTTTCTCCCTCTTTTTTTCGTAGTTTATTTATGAACGATTTGGTTCTTATCAATCCAATTTTCATTATAATTTAAAAATTGATAAAATGTAGCAGAATATGACAGGATGAAAATAAAAATAAATGTATATGTGTATGAAAGGTTTTCAAATATTTTGTTTTTTGGTTGAATTTTCGAACTACTTATGTATGTTTCACAGTCCAGCGAACTTTTTCTCGCATTTTCAAACCCCACTTTAATTCTCTTAGCATTCTATCGAATACAAAATTGCGCCGCGAACAAGAATTTAATTTTTTCCCCTTCTTTTACTTGTTTTCTCTCCATACAGACACTTCTCGAGCCAGTTTTTCAGTATATATTTACTGTATAAAATCGCATCAAACACGCTCTGATTCGCGTACTTAAAAAAACGAATGACGAGATGCTCTCCGTTATTTTTAAAGCTCAGCTTTGCTCTCTGGAAAAGCAAAAAATAGAAAAACTGCAAACTTTTAAGCGCACGAAAAAATTAAGAAGCGAAAAAGTGTGTCTCGCAGTGGAAAATCTGTCAGCCAATCGGGATTAATTTGCTTTTTCTTTTCGTCGAGCTCGTTCATGTTTTCTTTTAGAATTTTTAAAAATGCTCTCTTGTGAATTCAATTAGATTTTTTAAGGGCTTACTGAGAGGCTAATAATTGATGGTATAGTTTATTCTCGTCACTCGTTTCCCTATTCTCGTCACCGTATAATTTTTGCAACGAATCCTTTGCAATTTTCTACGTTGCGCGCAAGGCTTCATTAAAATGACAATAATCCCTTTGTGAATCCGCCGGCGGTTAAGGTTTCTTTCGGAAATTCTCATAAAGCTCCCGGTCTCTTCCAACGTGACGCAGAGTCGGGAATATCCGTTTCGAGGACGCACCGGAAATTCTCTTCTGGAAAATTTTCTCAAACGTGGGGATCGTTAAACTCGAAACTCGCCTTTTCTCTCTTCTCACGTTCCGTTTCGAAATTCATGGCTGTTATAAAATTAACTGTGCGTATATTTTTTTACGATTCTTTAACAAAAATAAAGAAATAAATAAAAAAAAACAAGTAAAGAAAACAACAATACGGAGGATTTTTTTCTCACCTCTCAAAGACTTTAATTGCAAGAATAATTTAAATTTCTTTCATTCTCGACCCGCAACTTTTTTTTTTCCAACTCACGTTAGCTTTACGTTTCGAATCTCGAAACGCGATTTTTTATTTTAACACCATCGTATATTTTCCTTCTTTTCCTCTTTTCCTCGGGCAACTCTTACGCCACTTTCTTTTTTTCTGCCTTTTTTTTATTTTTGCTCCACTTCTGTTTTGCTTCACTTCCTTTTTCCCCGTTCCGCACAGTATATTCTTCCTCGTTATCGTTCGCGCAGCACACCCTCAAAGCCTCGTCCTTAATTCCGTTAAAAACTTTATCTGTTGTACGTTCAACTCATTTAAAAAGTCCCCCTTTTCTGGTGAAAAGTTATAAGTCGCTCAAAAGTATGTTTTCTTGTTGTACAACAATTTGCCAAGCAGAAAATAGGAGATGACACTTCTCGGACGAAGCAATTTTTAATAAAAATATGACCCCGAGAAATTAAACAAGCAAAGACAGTTTATGATGAAAATAATCTAAAATAGATTGAAAAAAATAGTCCCTGTACATTTATGAAAAAGTAATATAAAAATGAGACAAATAAAAAATATTAATTGTGATATGAAAAACACCCGTTATTCCATATTGAGAATAAAAATTGATTTAAAACTTAAATTATTTTATTTTACAATTAAATAATAAAGTATGTTTTGTTAATATTACAATAAATATTGTTGTAGAAATCAAGCCTTAGCAGTGTGAATAAAACTATTTGCATTATAATAATTAAAATTATATATATAAATATTCAACAAAATAATTTAAATGAAAAAAAGATTGTTATTCTCAGTTCTTTGTTCTTGTTAGAAATATGAGTCACAATTGACTCTAAATAAGGTTTTTCCTTATGTTTAGCTGCTAGCAACGTTCAGGGAACAAATTGGTCAATTTTATCTCCTTTGTACGAGAGTATGGTACAGGGATGAGTGTAGAATTAAAAATTTTGCTTGAAATTCTTCGAGAAGGAGTGCGTTCGCGTGTATAGGTACTGTGTAGCGAGTCACGTATCCGAGAAAATTTCGAGCGCGACTGGAGGAGTTTAAATTAACCTCCAGTAATTTCTAGTGAGAAGAGAGCCAAGGAAAGTCGAGAGAAGAACAACAACGATCGTGGTTCAATTAGGATGAAGCGATGCTTCCACGTTCCTACCGAGCAACTCGCCCGCCTGCTCTCTTTTTCCCTTTGTCTCTCGATCCTCCGGCGAGCACGTGCACTTCCGGATAAAGCTGCGCCATTTATCAGGCCTCGGGCATGAAGCATCCGGACGGAGATCCGAAATTGTGAAAAAAAAACGAGAGAAAGGAAAAGCAGCGACGTGAAAAGACAACTGAAATAAAGAAATTTAATCAAGAGCCGAGCGCAACAAAGAAAAAGAATTTTTCTTTAAATTCCTACTTATTAATCTCCAAAATGAAAAAACATGCAATAAAAAAATCAAAATGAAGAAAATAATAATAAAGCGTGGGAGGCTCGAGCGCGAGAGAAGAGTCAGAGTAAACGAGATTAGACGCCGGAGGGCACGAGGGAACAAAGTGTCCTTTTTTGTTTCAACATTATTATTTTTTTTCTCTCTTTTATTATTTTCCGTCTCTCAACGTTTTTACTCGTCCTTTTTTCCTTTTTCTCACGGGGCCTCGCAATTTTCCAGGATTTTACGCCCTCGACTCACCTCGCTCACGACTCTTCATGAATCCAACCCTTTTTTGCACTCCTCAGCATCCCTTTCAGCCTCTCTCCTCTTAGATCTTTGCCTCCCTCGACTCATTTTCTTTTCTAATTTCTTTTTCCTCATTCTTTCACTCGTCCCATATTTTTTCTCAACTCTCCTCTCTCGATGTCGGCGAAGGGACCGGCGAATGCTCCCAAGTCTCTAAGTACGTTTACAATGCATACGTGACCGTTGTATGAAACACTGAGAAAGCGTGAAATCGTCGGCGGAGGATCGACCAGACTTATCGAGTCGAATGTTGAACGTAATGCATCGCCCCCGTTGCAATTTTCCGATATTTCATCGTCGATGTACCACACGAGTCACGCGCATTTTGATACTGTGTCCGATCATGTAGAGAGAATTAGAGAATGAACGAGGATCGAAAATAAATTTAAGAAAAATGAAGAAAAACTAAAAAATACATTAAAAACAATAAATATTCATAAAAAATATTTATTTAATTTAAATCGTATAAAAATTGTGTCGCTGTAATTAAATTATTGCGTTTAAAAAATCGCTTTCAATTTTATGAATGAAATACAGATTTTATGATGAAAAACGAATTTTTGTCTATATCTGTTTCTTTTTATGTTCAAGCATGACGAAATTTTTTAATGAATCGAATCCTGGTTGTTTTAAAAAGGATTCGTAGTGCGAAAAATCCTTTGCAATCCTTTTTCTTGGCACTATTTATTTTTATCTTCATATCTGATGGCTGACTATCACATACCTTTTCTACTCTCTATTTTCATTACTTTACGTTTCTTCTTATTTTCTTTTGATGAAAAATTCATTAAAACTGCACGTTGAACTCTCATCTTTTTTATTTGAAGTTTTTGCCTGCACTGCGACGCAAGTATTATTAAAAGAGAGATTTAGTTAAAAAATTGTGAAATATTTCCACGTCTCCGGGTCACGAGTGGTCATTCAATTTGTAATATTTTCTCGAGTCGTTCCTGTCGATATCAAGAGCTAAAAATTGAATCAGCGAGTTCGTCGATACTTGAATTTTCATCGTAAAGGTCATAGCGCGGCGATTGAAGATAGCGATGCGGAAGTTTCGAGACTCTGCTGAGATCAGTGGCGGAAGTGGAAAAACAAAAGCGATGCGAGCAGTCCGCCCGGGCGATATCACGCACGATCGGCCATACACAAGCCAGCGTTTCCCGCAAATCTGTACCCTCGTATATACACGTTTATAGACCGTCCTGGTTTATCGACTAATAAACCGGAAGTTGCATCGGAGAGCCTTGCCAAAGGATCCAGCCGCACTATGAAATTTTCAGTTTACATCCGCGTTCCCACTTTCGCACGAATCCTGAAGAGAACTCGGACGAGAATTGCCTCTTTTGAACATTTCGTATTTTAATAATTTATTAAAGATAATAAAAATAAGCTGATAGACAAAATAAATCACTTCGCTGTATTATCTTTGTATAATTATGTTACATTCAAAATAACCACATTTCAAAACAAGTTTATTGCAGGGACTCTCCTATACATTTTAATATATTCGCATGCAGCGATCTTTAATATTCTTCTTCACAATTTGTACACTCGAAAAATATTATTTGCGTTTTTATGATTAATAATTTTTAATATTATCCATGTATAGGTTTTTTCATCTGTACATTCGAAACACTTTTATTTTAATATTATTATAAAAGCAGTGACTATATGATTGGAAAACGTATCTGTTGAAGGAGCTCGTAATTATATTCCGTATGCTTATTCAGTGTTTTTTAAATTTGTACACTCGAAGAATTCTGATGATGGAGGAAGAAAAATATTTCGTCATTCGAGTTCGTCGTACTGTGCAAATACGGTAAGTTTCCGCTGTGTCTGTATATATACTGGCTGGCTACACCGGATGCATGATGCACTGAAGTATGTATCTCGTAATTGAATATACACGAAATTCGAATGGTGCAGATGGGCGAAATACATATACGAAGCTCACTTCGAGTAGAAACTGAATAACGAGCTTCTCCTTCGCCAACATTTTCCACGGAAACATTTCTGAAACGCATGTAGGTTCGCGTGTGCACATAAATTGTACGTAGGATCGGAAGTTACGCCGGGTAGAAACGCAGTTCACCGCGTATCGAACCCAAAGCGTTCGCTTCGAAAGAGCGAGAGTGAACGATAGAAGTTGCTTCGTGTATTGTCTATGCTAAAGTTTCTCGCTTTCCGAACTGACAAATTGTTCTATATTCGAATTGTTCTGCACTTTGCTTACATTTTAAGAAACAAGGTAGAAAACGAGGCCATATAAAAATACCGGAAAGAAAATATTTGCGATAACATTTACGCGATCGACGGATCTGTGTTATCGCTTTGCGGAAGCACTTGTTAAAATGATGATAATTTAACATCATTCTTGATGCATATAGTTCCCACCGATTGGCGTAGAATGACATGCTGTTAATAGATGATATTTGATATGCTGTGTTTGATCAGTGTAAATAATTAATACCATGTGCAATAAACATGATCCATTGACAAATTTTCGTTTCTCGCAGGAAAGTGTCGAGCTCTGCCAATCCCTGTTACTGAAAATATCGATTTTTAACCCCGTAAAATCAGCAAGTAACATCAAATTAATAATAAGTTATTATTTTACACCGTTTCCTTTTATCACTTACACAATTTGGTCAACACGGCGAAATTTTTTAGTGCGCTTTACACGATTTAAAAGTTAATTAAAAAAAAAACATTTCTGAAGCTTTCTGAAAATAATGTTCATACATGTGAGAAATTAGATAAGGTTTCACAGTTAAAAAATCAAGATATATTGACTATTATAAAAATTAGAATTTTTCTCAACGCCTCACAATGTTGTGTTTGCAGCGTTAAAGCGAGTAAAATTCTTTTTTTGCATTCGGGTGGTGTTATTTTTGTCCTTTATTACAGAAGCAACCCAGAGCTTTGAGAGAGTTAAGAGTAATTGGAGGAACGAAAAAAATTTGTTTATAGAGGCGTATGTGCACAGGCAGGCGAAGGAAAAAAGCGGGCGGTCGAACGGGCGTGGTTCACAAAATAAACGGCAGGGAAACCAATTAATAAAAGCGTTCGATGCTTGTGGTCGGAAATGTCTAAATGGCCAACGTGTAGAACGGTTAGCCCTGCAATCCAGTGAAATATTGGGTCGCGACCAATTCCTCTCACTGGCTGGCAAGTAAAAAGAGTCGGAAAAACCTTGGCTCCGAAAGAATGACAAGAGATATAAACGGACGTAATTAAAGTGCATTCTAATCGCATTCATAATCGCCCTAGAGAATTTTAAATTAAACTTGAAAAAAAAACAATGAAGAAACCTTAATAAAAAATAAGATACAATGATAAAAATATTCTATTGTTTATACAAAGTATACTTTTTTAAAATATTTATTTCCAAATAAAATATGTATTTTAAAAAATTATAGGAAAAAATATTAAATAACAAAAAAAAAATCAAACAAAAATATACATGTTTCAGGTTCATATTTCTATAAGGATTCATAAAAATTAAAAAAATACTTCGTGCTCCGTTATCGTAGAAAATATTCGGAGTGAATACGGCGATCAACAAAAATAAACAATCATAACAAAATCACATAAAACCGCGCTGTTCGATGAAACGAGGAGCAGATATACGATCCATGCAAAATTCATTGTTTTACGGTCAATTCCAAGATAGGAAAGCGAATAAGGGAGAGAGAGAGATAGAGAGCTGCTGGGTTGTAAACCGGAAATGGGCAGACGTAGAGGAAATCCCAGGGGGTTGGATCGACGTAAAGGAAAAGGGAGAACGGCGAAAAGGGAGAGAGAGAGAGAGAGAATTCGCGCGCGGAAGTATATAGACGACGAAGAGAAATTCGTGTGTGTGCTCGTGACTCTAACGAGTCAGGCATTTAAGCTGTACGCGAATTAGTACGGCCGGTGGTCGAGTCGAGCGTTGGCGTAGCTTCGAACTGTCCGCCCCGGAATGTATCCGGGGAATCGAGCGGGCAATTCGTCGGAACCCGGAATCGAGAGGTTCTCGCGCGCGCAAAACGGGCCTGTTTGCGGAACGGTCTTACGTGCGACGGGCTCTCGCGTGCGGAGAGAACCGCGGACGGACGGACCGAGCCTACCGCGGGGCTAATCGAGAGTCGGGCCAGCCGACGGCGATAAACGCCCGAGCGAGATAACGCGGGAATGAGCCCGAGAGAAAGCTCACTCCCGGTCAAGGAATATTCATGAATTCTTGACTCGATTCCCCTCTCGTGCCCTCGCCAACAAATTCTACGATCCAATAAAGTTGCCACGAAATCCCAGGCTCGCCGCAATCCACGATGGATACGCTGCCGCGCACGTCGCAGCCTTGATCCTCGAGTCCAATATACGTCTTCATCTTAAATTCACTCTGAGCACTCCGCGAAGAAAAAAAAACGCGAATAACTCCTTCCACGCGTATCAAAATGGTTTTTTTTTACTACAGTATTATTTTACAATATTTCGACATTAGACTTTTCTCCGCGGTAAAATATTTCACTGTCTCGCAAACTCATTTTTTCACTATTAAATATTTTACTGTTATATATTCGCTCGTAAGAAGATTGTCCGGCGAAAGATGATCTGGGTGTGACCAAAATTGATTTATTTTCGTGGATAAATGTAAAAATATGTTTGCTCTTGAGAAAAGGTAGTTTTTTGCTCGCAACCCCCTCGAGAGGTCACGTTTGGGAATGACCTGGAGATAAAAGCGGTTCCGCTATCTTGGGACGGGAGAGCAGTGAAATAAGTCAACGGCAAAGCCGCGTATGGGAAATCCCGGGTGGTGTACAATTTCTATGGAGCATTCTTCGAGTAAATATCTTCACGATACAATACGCGGGAGTACACCAGTACACGAGAACCTACAACATAAATATACACATCCGAGCACCGAAAATATACCCGGTGTCTGCAATTAAATCTCGACGATAATTGAAAAAACATATTTGTGACAAAATTCCGGATCGAAAAGTTTTTGGGCGTTTTTCGATTGGAGGAACGCTTGAAGAGTTATTGACGAATTAAATTCAACGAATCAGCGAGCGACAAGTGTCACTCGCGGACACGTGACTCGTTTGGGATTGGCTCGCACTCGAAGCTCGATAATTCGTCACCGGTACGTCCGATCGAAAAGTGCTCAAAGACTTTTCGTGTTGAATTTTTGTCAAGCTTCGTTTTTTCTTATTCTCTTGTTGATTTTTGCGACACTCTGTAGACGCGATAATGAATCGCATAAAACGTGCACAGAGACGCGTATATTTCCGTATTCTTCGTTCTTGTGGCACAATTACTCCTGGCGTGCGAGGCTTGTTTGCACAACCGAGTTGGATTGGCGAAGATATCTCTGTAATGCGGAAGCGCTATTTGTCAACATATCCGTACCAGGCTCACTAATTCGCTCAAACAATTTCGTCACGTTTATCTCACCGGCTCTTCATCAAGAATTTACATACGTGAACTAACCCTCCGATATAAGCTTATCTTTCGATCTGCTACTTTACTTTTGGTATTAAAATTATAATAATATTATTACGATTATCATTATTATCAATTTAAAATATTACTATAAAATTAAAATTCTTGCTAGAATGTATAGAATATAATTATTTACATAAAAAATTTTACATATTTTTTAGCATTTGTTATACTTCTATGCTTGTTTTATTTTTTGGTTTAATGTGACAAGGATTTGTTTTAAAAATTTTATGACACGTTTCTCTTTGGTTTCGTGGTAGAGCAAATTTCGTGTATTTTGTTATCGAAATTCGAAAAGTAACTTTTTCCGGGAAACCTCTCGTTTGGAGCCTTTTTTTCATGAAAAGTGCGGAGTGTCGTCCTGCTGTTCATTTGTTCCTTTTTGCGGGTTCACGCCGGGGTCGCGGGCGAATCGAGATCTCGGGATCGACTTTATATTCCTCTCTCGTGCTTCAGCCAGGATGAATGACAGCGTGTAGCTCCGAGGTACGGATTGTTACGCCTGCCCGACTCTTCGCGCATCCCTTACTCCAAAAGTGGTCTATCTGCTACCTCGCGATCCTCCAACAATTTCATGTTGTGCTAAACTCGAAACTCAATGTAGGCCACTAAAACGCGAATATCAGGACTACGAAAAAAAACTATCAACAGTCCGGAAAAAGTCTCGAAAAAAATTGTCAAGCACGAAAAATTGTATTACCTTGTGTCTTGGTATATATAATAGTTTTTTTATGCAACATAAAATTCGAACGATGCTTCACGGTCTTAATAAATTAATAAATCTATATAAATAAAAATGAATTGCAACACATGTATGACGGAGCATCACTTGAGAACGGCTCGATCTATTTGGCTGATTCCTTTTTTTATTGTATTCGTTATTGTCAGGATAAGACTTGTATGTCATAAAATTTGTAGAAGATCTACGGAAAAAATTGGCAATTGGGATGTTATTGGAATGGTAAAATTGTGACGTCCATGCCCACCCAGTGTGACTCCGGTACGAATTCACAAAATTTTTTGAAACTTTTTTTTCAATCTTAAGTTTATTTGATCGGAAATTTCCTGTATAAATAATAAAATCAAGAACTTCAGGGAATATGAAAATATTTATTGGATGAAACGTCAATCATTGTTGTATGCAAAACTGATTTAGAATATACAATGATGAGATAATAAAAATGTTCTTTGAAGCGAACGCAATTCAATACTTTCCGAATTGTCTGAGAGAATTCTAATATCTCTAGTACGACAAAATAAATTCCTCAATGGAATTTCAATTGTGGAAAATTGCGTTATAGACTCCATTTTACCGTGCAAACCGAAGTTGTGCTCGTGTGAGTGCATGAAGAGTTTGTATTGTAAATAAAGGAATAGGATACACGAGCATTCACCAAAATTGAATAGTGCTTGATGCGAACATGGTCAGCCACAGTATACGTTCAAAAGCAGAGATTATTCGTGAAATATACGCAGAACACGTTCTCGTCTTTCTCCAAATTCGTGATGAGAATCTTGTTTGAATTTACGATTCTAAATAGCGAGCCAATGACTTTTGTACCCCACGAAGAGTATGAAAATTCATTTGAGGAGAGCCAGTGACGATTATATACGTGAATTTTTGAGTGTTTACAATTTTCAATCATGCTAGAATAAAATAAGGAAAATTATCTAGCATTCTAGCAACGATTATATGAGAAGATTTTTTATTTTCTATACATTTTTAGATGGTGATGCAACTATTTAAGGTATAAAAATATTTGAGTCAGCATTTCTTAGAAATTTAAGCAGATTTTTTTAAACATCATGTTAAATTAAATGAAGTAAAATCAGTTAAAATAAGTGTAGGCAATTCGGTATCTTTAAGTTCGATATAAAAAAGTCCTCATTTTCCTTTTTCACGTTTCGTCGAATAAACTTAATATTTTATCAATAAAAATGAACATGAATGATGGAAAATTATATGAGGCTTTACCCAGTAATCACGATATTAATTTATTTAAACTGCAACTTTTTA
This sequence comes from Cremastinae sp. A BG-2022a, assembly GCA_030522545.1. Lineage (NCBI taxonomy): Eukaryota > Metazoa > Arthropoda > Insecta > Hymenoptera > Ichneumonidae > Cremastinae sp. A BG-2022a. Next base: position 1,244 of record JAPYYW010000260.1, on the reverse strand, counting down.
CGTGGACTCTTATCGGAGATTAAAAACGTAAGGATTTTCAAAAATTCATGTCTTAATTTCTAGTTCGTAAAGCTTCGTAAAAGTTGTACGAATTGAAGGAAATCTGTACAGAATTATTAAGCATTTCTGTCCGATAGAAGGTTCACGCTACTTTTCAGCAATCCTAGCAATCTCCATGAACCCCTCAAATTCGAAAAGTTATATCCCCTCAAAGGATATTAATATTTATGTTTTAAGTTTATAATTATAATTGTATGCTATTCCTAAAAATTCCCATGAGCTTTCCTAATGTCAAATATTTTTGGACTATGTTAAAATACAATTAATTTTTTTTAATCATGCATATACATCTGTAAAAGAATATAATGGACGTGAAAAATGACAAAACGCACAAAAAGTTAAAAAAACGTAACCTTTTTTCCGACGTGGTGGAACCTCTAATGTGATGATGAAAAAGTCGGATATAATTCCAATGTAACGTAATAAATGCGAATATTAAGTAGACAGCGTAAGGAAGAGAGTGAGGGAGAATATGGAAATTCGTATCGTGAGTTCGCAAGTGAAAGTTGGCCGGAACTTTGCACAGTGGCGAACGCAAAGAAGGATAATTAACGAGGCTATTAATTAACGTGTTTTCTCGGCCCATATGTGGGAGGATGCATCTTGGTGTCTCGTGTCCTTGTTGCTCAGGTTCCCGACGACATTAACGTCCTTTTATTTCGCCATATTTCAACACGCTCTACCGCATCGGAATTTATGCACCTTAAATTTATATTTGTATCCGACAGAAGAAGAAAAAAGTATCTCGCCACACCAATATAACAGTACTAAAATAAAAATCTGACCACTCGCAAAAGTATCACCAGCAATTAGATGTATAGAAAATTCATTCACAATAAAACTCTTTTTTCATTTCATTGAAACGGTATTTAATTTTTATATACGAGTGACAACACGGCCGCTTTTTTTGACATATTTAAATGATTAGAGGTTTCGTCTCTTTTTTTAAATATAGGATATATCCGCACTGACATTTTTAAAAAAGTATTTTGAAACCATATTATAAATTTGAAGCACTAAACTATTCACTTTTCGTATGATTGATAATTACTCGACACTTGACACTCAATTGTACTTGTCGAATTATTTCTATGAAATGTTTTTCGATAACGAACTGCCTGGTGAGACCCGACACGTCTTACCCGGACACTTTACACCGACCTACTAATTCCAAATTTTGTCAT
>JAPYYW010000259.1:0-68644 GCA_030522545.1 Cremastinae sp. A BG-2022a | reverse complement strand
TTTCAAATTTTCATCGTGTTCTTAACAAATTTCGATTCCCTATACTTTTAACACGTAAAACTTCATTTATTTTCGCCAGCTGTACCGAAACCCCTTAAGCTCAAAAATCACATGGTAAGGAGATAAATTGAGACAAAAACTTTTGATTTGGCTGTACCGATAGAATTTCAATCTTAAATTGAAATACAGGTGGAAACGTTAATCTGCGCGTGCAACAGCGACAAAGTTTGTCCTCTCTGTCGTCGTAGGAAGAGTGAGAGAGCTTACTCATGTGCGTAACACTGGGCTGCGGTGCGCAAAGTAGCATTTTTCTATGCGACGGTAGAATTCCGGACGTGGGTATCACATTGATGGATATCTCATTCTCATTCTCCGTACGCGCGCCCCGTCTGTTGGTAGTTTGCACGTTTTGGCCGAAGGCAATAGCCTGGAAGCTATGCCGGCAGTTGCTCACGACGTAGCTGCTTATCTATCGACCGAAAAAAAAGAAAAAAAATTCATAAAGATGTCGCCCCGCACAGGAGTTATTTTAAAAATCAGGCACAAACACACTGTGCTATTTTTTCGGGCTTGACAAAAAGTCAACGAAAAATTGATTTTTTCTCACCGAGGACACGAGGAAGAGAACCAGAAGAGCTATTCCCAGCCAAAAGTACCAGGCTTCCCAGAAGTGACGCGGTGGTTTTCGTTGCACCAGGAGACAGCACTGGGGATTGCAGCAGCAGTACAGGCAATACTTGTCCGACGTGCAGGTGAACGGCTTTATCGTTTCGATGTCCTCGCTCGAATTGCCCGATCTCAGATCAAGATTGCACTCGTACGCGAGACGCGCCATCGTTGAAAGCTTCAGCACTCGTCTCGACGACGACGACGATATTCAGCAATCTCTGGACGAGCACTAAAAATTCTCGTCCGAGCCAAATCCTCGACTGCACATCGCGGAAATTCGCCAAAACAGAGTTCTCTCGTTGAGTGTAAAACTTTGGACTCTAAAACTTTAGCGAGAAAATATATACACGTTTTAATACAATTTCTATCGTGTTCACTATTTTACGCTTACTCGCAAGAATTTTGCGTATCAAGATCACGAAAGGTACATTTTCGTTTTTTTATTTTTACTAAATATTTTAACTAAATATTTTAAATATATAAATAAAAAAAGAAAGCGTAGACTGTCGGAGTAGTTGACAGCTCGATTGCGACAGCACTGGGCATAGCGCTGTTCCTGTAGAAGGCTCAGAGTACGCGTGAGCCAGGTGAAATCGATAAAAATGAACGTCCGGCGGGTATTCACGCACGCCGAGAAATCGATATCGCGAGCTGACCAGTCCTATTTAGGAACGTCCTCCACGCCGAGCGTTGTGCATTGACGTTGACAACGGTCAACATTGAATCTATTCATCAGCGAAAGAAAGAAAAAAAAAAGACGAAAAGACTCTTTCCCTTCTCACAGTTAAAATCTGCGCGCGAGGGACTCGAACGTTAAAAAAGAAGCACGAGAGCGTACATCGTCAGAAAAATAGTACATGAAAGTCTTTATTCGTTCCAGTAAATGATAATTTCATGAAAAAAGTAGTTGAAACATTTTCCTCGATTGCGACGGTGTTCGGAGGTAGCGGAATCGCGAGGATCCGAGGGGATTTCTCTCGCTCGGTCCGCAAGGATTTTCCTGGCGTGGAACGTCGACGGGAGTTTGGTCGTTCAATACTGAGGCGTCTCGTGAGGGGGCGGCGGCGGCGGAGGTCCTCTGGGCGGGAAGGGGGCGCGGAACTGCGGAGGCGGAGGTGGCGGAGGTCCGGCCTGGGAGACGGGAGGCGGCGGAGGATGCCGCCACGTCGGCGGAGGTCTCGGCGGAGGCTGGTATTGTCCGAACTGTGGCGAGGTCCCGACCGAGTTCGGGGGTGGAGGTGGTGGAAATTGGCCCTGGGGATGCGCCCAGTGGGGCGGAGGGGCGATCATGCGATGAGCCTGGTTCTGAGAGCCAGGAACCGGCATTGGGGGCAACGGGGGCGGCATCCCGGGCGGCAGCGGGGGGTGAGAGGCCATGGACATCGGTGGAAGCGGCGGTGGCGGGATACTCGACGCCGCGAATCCTCCGCTCGGCGGCGGAGGCACCGGCGGGGGCGGCGGATGTCCCATCGGCGGGACCGGCGTCGCCGGCGGTGGCGGCGGCGGCACCACCATTCCGTGATGCATCACGTGATGCTGCGGATGGTGCTGCGGCTGATGAATCATTCCGGCGCCCGGCATCGACATCGGCGCCAACGGCGGTGCGTCCGCGAACAATTGATGCGGCCTGTCCGCCTGGCTCAGCGGATTCTGAGCCGCGAGCAAACGCTCCGCCGCGCTCCCGTGACGCTCTCCCTTCGCGTCTCGCTTGAACGCGTACGACACCGATATCGGCCTGTTGCACAGGTACTGCCCGTTCATCGCCTCTATGCTCGCGTCCGAGGCGTCGAACGAGGCGAAATTTATGAATGCGAAACCCTTCGAGTTCCCCGTCTCTGGATCTCGCATTATCTGAAATGTTTTATATCGATTAAAATACTTTTAACTTGTACTATCAACATTTTCCACAAAATTTTATGTAAAAATTTATGCAAGAGTTTCTAGACACTTTTCCATTATCGAAAATTTCGTTGTACAGAACGTAGATTTTCGAATTATCGAAAAATATTACGTACAATTCGAGATATTTATTGAAAAAAAAATCACTATTTTCTGCAGTCTCCCATAAGAGCATGTGTTAAATATCTTGACTTCTGGGTAATGGAACTTGTTGAAATTTTGCACAGTTCTTTATTGTACTTCAAAGAAGCTTCCTTTAGTTTTTTAAAAAAAATCCTAAGATTATGATTTTTTTATTTTCATACATATATAGCAAGTACAAGTCATGACCTTGAATTTGGAGTATGTTCTCGAAATAATTTGCAACAACTTTTCTTAATTGACTTATCTCAAAAATCACATGGTATCGAGATAAATTGAGATAAAAACTTTTCACTTGAATGTACTGATAGAACTATCTTGAGGCAAACTTAAGATTTAAGAAACGATTGTGAATACAGCTGTTGGTACATTATTTACTATAAATTCTTCATGTATTTTTTTTTGACTATTGAAGATATTTAAGAAATAATAATTCGCAATATTAAGACTTAATTGACAAAAGTTTTCACTGTACAAAATATTAGAGCTCATCAATACTTTGAAATACAAAAGTAGACTTTACCTTGGGTGTTTGGAGAATGACACCAAAGGCGCTGAAAGTGTCGTACAACAATTTTTCATCGACTTCTGGATCCAGGTTACCAATAAATATGTTTGCTCCGACATCAAGATTTTTCTGATGAGCGCTGGCCTTGTTCACTCTGATAGGCTTGCCATACAGTTTTATCATGTTCATTATTTTAATAGCGTAATCGGCATCTTCTTCACCCATAAATTCAACAAAGCCGTAGCCTTGATGCATCTGAGTAACTCTATCTTTGGGCATGTGAACATTGACTGAAAATCATTTAAGATCGTTACAAAATTTGACCTAATTAATACTGTGATTTAAAAAAAGTTATTACTGATAAATGGTTACGATTATTTATATTTTACTCACCGACTGGACCAGACTGAACAAAAAGTTCCCACATCAAAGATTCTGTCACCTTGTCGTCCAATCCACCCACATATATTGTGGCATCTGCAGACAATTCGTGAATTAAAAACAATGCATTAAATACCACGAAAAATATTTGTAGATCGTATTTATCAAATAGATCATCATTTATTGAGTTTATTCATTTTTTTCATGTCAAGATCGCATAACCTAAAAATCATCTGCAACGAAATTTATCGAAAGACTGATGCAGTTTGAATTTTCTACATTAATTGATCGTGAAATATTGACAATGATTAAAAAGGTGACAATAAAATCTTAAATCAGGATTTATTTACCTTGATTCCGTTCCGCGATCGGACCGGCTGCCATCGTTGCTTTATAACCACAAAATCATCAACGTTTTGAACAACAGTTTCCAACGAACGACAATTCAGACAGGCGACGCTTTGGTTACGAACCAGCCAATTGAGAATGACCTAACCTCAAATAATTACGAATCTTGTGTGAAAAATAAAAAATTTGTACACATTTAGTCGTACATTGTCTTTTATTTCACATGTTCTTTTTATCTTGTAATAAATAATGTATTTTATAACAAAATTGGGAGGAAAGATGAATGTTTAGGTTGTGTGCTGAACATTCGGAATGGTCGGTGTCTCTTGAGTTGCTGTAAAATTTAAAAACACGTTGATGAACTTTACGAATACGAAAAGTAATGTGTTTGTTGTAAACATTTTTATGAACCTTTATAAGAATATTCGAGGGCGGTTGCAATTGTTCTCATGTCGCCCTCGATACTTCTCGCCCAATTTTCCGCGTCCCCGATCTCCTTCAAAGCGCTGGAGAACGATTCGACGAGGTTCAACCACGATTGTGTCTGTTTTGCAAAATTCGTCGCGCTGTGCTGAAGCTGTTTGGCCTCTGCATCGAGTTTTTTCTGGTTCAAGTATGCCTGCGCGACTCTGAAAAATTTTTCATTCGATTCGACAATTCGATGAAACAAAGGATGAGCTCGTGATCCCATTTCATATTTACCCAACATTCAAGTGATCGACGAGAGCCTGGGTCAGATTTCCCGCTGCTTGAACCGCCTCCTTGCGTTTTTGCTCTTTATTTTCACCCATAAAATGAATATATTCGTTAATCGTCGACGTAATAATTAGGTTTCAACGAGAGTTGTATTTTAGACGACAATTTATTGTTTTTTTTTTCATACTCTGCAAACAGTTTGGTAATTTCGAGCAATTTTCATTAAAAAGCAGTAATTTTTATCATAAAAATAATTAAAAGTGTATGTTTTGAATGCGTTTTTACTCTTTATTTTCACTCATAAAATGAATATTCGTTAATCGTCGACGTAATAATTAGATTTCAATGAGAGTTGTATTTTGGACGAAAATTTATTATTTTTTTTCATACTGTGCAAACAGTTTGGTAATTTCGAGCAATATTCATTAAAAAGCCGTAATTTTTATCGTGAAAATAATTAAAAGTGTATGTTTTGTATGAACATTAAGAATTTGCGAACTGTCATTGCAGTATACAACAGTCATTCTTAAAAAATAAAAATTATCTCCATGAAGATCAAAGGCTTTTTACCTTGTCTTTCTTTCCTAGCTGCCTGTTTACCCTGGTGCTCCTTTACGATGGCTGATAACATTTTCTTGACGAAACAGAACAAATGATTTTCAGTTCGATCGAACGCGAATAATTCTAACCTCGCATCTGCTATCAAACGTCAAAATAAAAATACAGTAAAAGTGACAATACAAGCAACAGCGCCAACAGCGGAAATATTGGGCATTAAATAAATTCGAACGCATTTTGAATAAAATTAATATTAATTAGCTTCGTAGACACAATTTGGACAAAAACTTTTATTTGAACATAATTGATACATTCGGTAATAATAGCAGCTCGAATTCGTTGAGGTAAACACTTTTGATGACTGGTTTATTTTTCTTTATTCGATCGTACAACTAATTCTATGCTTGAAATAAAAAGTTTGAAAGGTATTTTGTCCCTTAGGAAGTAGCAGGAGGTCTTAGGATGGTGGAGGGACGGGATGAGGTTCCATATCAATATTTATTTATTTAGTCTTCATTCGTTCATTATATTATATAATAAAAGGTGTATAGCAGCGATCATGGTCGTTGAATGGACAGTTCAACCGATAAAGAATATGATCGTTACAATATGTGTGTTCGGAAGCCCGTAAAGCCTCCCACAGTTGTCTAGGAAAATAAAACAACATCTTCCGATGGAATCTTCATTTTTCTCAACATTTTGTTATTTCGTTCTTAAATGCGCAAGCCGGCCGTCCCCCGACGACCGACCCTCTTCTTCCGCCAAACACGTATTTCTCTATTTCTCTTCAGGCTTGTTCATCGTGTGATTCTGTTTTGTCTGTATTGTTTGTTTGTTTTTCTTTGCTTTCGCCCGCGTAGAGCTCTTCTAAGCTTGATACTTGACGTCCGCAAATGAACGGGGATTTGGATCATATTCTTTGTCACGAGCGCGATAAAACCCTTCGGATTTCTTGAATATCGAGCAAGAAGAGAGAGAGATGCAAACATCTTCAGTAAACTCTTGTCTTCGACTTTTTTGCTTTTCAAAACTTTTGACTCTTTTTTTGCATTTGTGAAACTTCAAACTTCCCTCTATCATCCAATACCTCTTGATTCAAAACCTTATAAACAAACAAGACATATTAGAGAAAGTTACGTCTGTTTCATCAGGTTTATTATTTTCAAATTTTTTTTAATATTACCATTACTAATTAATAAATTAATAATGATAATATTAATATTAATAATATTAATAATAATAATAATAATAATATTTCATGTCCGTAATAAATTTTAATGCACTAGGAAATATATACCACATTATCCAGTTTAATAGCGCTAATAATGAATAATAGCGCCATTCGTGCTGGTTCAATCGGCTGGAATACAGCGATAAAATCATATTTCGCGAGTTTCGCGAGCTCAAACGAGAGACGAGAGGAAAGAAAAAAAAAATAAGAATAGAAACGAGGAGAGAATAGAGAAGGAAAAATCAAAACAACAACAATAACAACACAGAAAATAATAAAAATATGCGAACCGTGCGCGATTTACCAATTGTATTCCAACCTTTACATTATAGCCATAAGAATATAGTTCACTTCAACCTTATCTCCATAAAGTTCAAGATAACAGAAAAGTGCGGTATGACGTGAGTCTCTTTTTTGTTCTTTTTTGTCGTTTTATGAAAATAAGGTTTCCTGATCGGTTTCCGACCTTACATACCGCGCTCGCGATTGTCGCTCGTTTCAATTAATTTCATCTCAGACAATTGTACATGCAGCGTGACAAAGAAAAAAAAAGATCCTTTCGATCTTCGTTTTCTCCTTAAATGACAAAATAACGAACGACGAGGAGACCATGTAAGGCGGATAATAAATTGTTAGAATGTTGCGTCATGTCTATATAATTGACCCCCAAAACACAATTCGAAGAAATGAATGGATGGAGGGGTTGATTGAGATGGGGAAGGTCAAAGGGTCACACAAATGGGCTCCCAACACCTGGCCTCTCGCGCATCACACTCGTGTCAGTTTTAATATCGACCTGAAATTCATCAAGCAACGAAAAAAAACATGATATCTCTCGACCGACGTTCATCGAAAGGACAAGTGGCAGAAAAGGAAAACAAAAACAAAAAACAAAAATAAGAGTTTGGTCACACGTTCAACACAAACTCGACGTTACTTTAATTCTCATTTCTTTTCAAAGTTTCTCGAATTTTACTGCTAATTGTTCCAACGGAGAAAAAAAAACAGTCCGATTATATTCTCAGAAACGAACAAATAAAATTATCATCGAGTGCTCGAGTGCGTGGTTTGCCTGATTTTATTTTCTTTTTTTCCGGTATTATATACCTCGAACCCATTTTTGTATCTCAATCATCCTAAGACCAGAAATTTGTCATTTCAGTGGAGGTTTTCCTCCAACCAATGCACGCGTCTCGTCGTCCCCCTCATTACCCTGACCCAGTCTTCCTACGTGCTCTTTCTTTTTTTTTTCTCTTCTCTTTGCTTCGAATATCTCTTAATGTTACGATTTAAAACGTAGAGTAAATGATGGACAAAGCTGAAGCATAACTATGTTGGCTATCTATAATGAGAAATAGAATTTCCAAACATGGTATGGATTGACTTACGTGGTGTGTAAGAACGAGACCTCGAGCGATCGTAACGCGATCGGCGACGATTGGAGTACGGACTCGGAGAACGCCGATAACTTCCTCGATAGCTACTACTTCTGTCAGACCAAATGGTAGGAAAAAAAAACACAAGTTTTCGATAGACGACATTCAGTCATTAAACATTTTTCTATACGACTTTAATCATATGCTTCGTAGTTGAAAATCTCTTTTCGAGATAAATTAATTTTTTAAATACTCACTCTCTGCGTCTTTGACCGTCTCGACTTTCCACCCCTCTGTCGTGCAGGTGCGTTGGCTTTCCCATGTAAATTCCAGGCGTGGGAGTATGTGCACGCAGCGTTATCGAGAAATCGACTCTTATCCTTCGTCCGTCAATTGCCATTCCTGAGCACTGTTCTTTTGCTAATTTTGCATTCTCACTTGCCTCAAAATATACAAAGCAGAACCCTCTAGATCGTCCCGTCTGAAAAGATTTATACGATTAAAATGGGCAACACTGTACCAGTCACAGCTGAAATTCTGCAATAAAGATGAAACAATTAATGCGAAAATGTTGCCAAAGGCCTTTAACGTATCGCACAAACTTAATAAGCGTACGTTCTAAATCTATGGCGTTATGTTCAATGTCCCAGACAATCCCGAAATCTCTGGGTGTCGAACAATTTACAATTATAAATTGTACTACCGTATCTGGGGTACGTTTTTCGAGCAGAGTTATTAAGAATGTTGTGTTCAAAATCGAAAATGATGGAAATTTTTTGAAAATTCTACATAATATTAAGTAACATCTCTAAAAGGTTGTGCTAAAATTTCACGATTAGGGAGCTCCTCATTGAGATATTAATTGTTAAAAGTGGCTATTTTTTTCCACCTTCCCATAAGAGGACGTGATAAAAGTTCTAATGTTGTATAATAAATATCTCAGTAACGAGTTTCCCAATTTCAGTGAAATTTTGCACTGATCTTTGTATGGCGTTAAAGAAGTTTCATCCAATCTTTCAATAAAATTTCATCATTTTTTTCTGTACAATCGCATTCAGTCGATTCGCAGCAACTTTTCTCATAAAATTTTTACTCTCGAACGACGTTGTACACTTTCGTTCAATTATTTTAGATACCAGGAGGCTCATACCTTAGCATCAATGACAACTTGTACACGCTCGACGGGACCGTATTTTGAAAATATTTGATGAATTTGTTGCTCGGTTGTGTAGATGGAGAGTCCGAAAATACCGAGGCAACGAGACGGTCGGGGGTTATCGCGATTGCCAACGTGTCGTCTTCTCGTTGACATTGGGCTACAAGAGTGCGACCGGTAAACGTGTCTGTCCCTCTCTCGAGAGTATCTCGATCTCGAGTAAGAACGTGACCTGCTACGCGAGTAACGGCCTCCTCGATAAGGCGATCTGCTTCTGCTCCTACTGTTCTCGCGGTGACTAGCATTTCCATATTTCGTACTCCTGTACGACTTGCGACCACGAGAGGCCGAACGACTTCTCGACCTCGAATAATCTGGCTTTACTGGCCTGTGACTTTCCTTCCGTTCGCGAGATTTGCGAGATCTCGATCTTGAACGCGAGTCCCGCATTCCGTTATCTATTGCACGCTGCCTTCTGGGACTTGTGCTCCGACTGACACTTCTCTATGTTTCCAACAGAAATAAAATGTTCCATCAAAATTTGCACTAAACAAGTATATGTTTATAATGCTCACAATTTTAAATAATATTTCTAAATCAGTGCAAACGCTGTGATTTCAGCTTTGCACCTAACCTACAAATTCGAAACATTGTCGCTTAAAATCTAACAGTAATTTCTGCCAGTTGAGAGAACAAATAATCGTTAGAGTCTCGTATTTTATAGAATATCGAAGATCAAATACTTGCTCGTAAAAATCAAATGAGAAAGCCGTAAATCGGTAATATCGGCACGAGGTGAATTTGTGTTTATCGATAAAACCGAGGATCTTCGGCGTCAGGGAAAAATGTTACAATGTAAAATAAACATGTCAAGAATAAAGTGACACGCCGACAATCAACGTGAGTTGAGTGATGATAAAATGATAATGAAATTTTTGCAAATTTTATCGAAAATATCGAGTTCTACGAACGAAAACTCCAAATCTTGGTATCGAATAACAGAGGTGAAGGATTTAAAAAAATAATAAAGTAAATGATTAAAAGGGAAGCAGGAAAAAGGAGTGTGAATCGATAACGAGTTATTCGTCGCTCCGTTGGATCGATCGTACAGTTTCTATTGATTGAACTTGAAAGACCTGTCGAATTTACGATGTAGATCGAAAAATTAACTCACCCCGATATCACTCATTGTGTTGTTTCCCTAGTCGAAGCGGTATTACGTGGGGTACGGAAAGAAATAAAAAAATATATATATATTTATAACCGGCTCTTCGTGCAGTCGAAGCAGAATTTTCGTTGGCGTCACTAAAATAATAATGGCGAGCGCCGTTCGCGTTTCGCTCTTCGAGCGATCTCTCTCTCCCACCCTTTCTCTCTCTCTCTCTCCCTCTTTTTTCTCTCTCGCGTTGAATCCTAGCGGAATTCCAAGCTACGAGACAATCCAAAAGACGACGAGCAACATCCGGCGTTGCCGTGGTTACGTTCTTCCTGGTTGGTTAGCTTGTTGCGTTAGTAACCAATCGAATGCTTTCTTCGTCATTGCTAAACATTCGGCTTGTTCCGAAAGCTCCGAAACAGTCGATAACGAGCAATTTTAATTCTAAGATAAAGGAAGCATTGATTTCGTTAAAAATCTTCACTCCGAATTTTATTTTAATACGCATTAAAAATGAATAAACGAAAAAAAAATTGTAAACATTTTATTATACGAATTGCATACTTTTTGTGTGTATCGTAAGATATATTCGTAATAAAACAATTTGCAATAATGACTTTATCAATTTCGTAATTTCGTAATCTTAATTTCGAAATGAGAATTTCATTTATGAGAATAAATGCCAACTATTGTCTTTGGGGTTTAACAATAATCTATTACGGAATAATATCAATAATTATTCGGCTTGTTTCTGATCGTCGAAACAAAAATTTATTCGTAAAACCGGATAGACGAGCAACACGTGCGCAGTAAGACGCGCGCGCATGTTCGATGTACGCGCTGAAAATTATACATCGGGCGCAACCATATGTATACCTGTATAAAATATATGTATTCGCGAATATATATACGGCTAGCATTCTGTCGCCTGGCCACAACGCGGAAGGAAACTACTCCGGGGTAGTAAACCGAAATATCTTTCTGTCGTCAAACGGATCAAGCTTTTTGTGAGACTTGGATCGATCACAAAAAGCGGGATTCGCTTTTCGCATAGGAATTTCGGCCTGCCAAGGAAGGATCGTTGAATTTTCCACGTGTTTAATAAACCCGTACCACACGTAGGAAAATCGTTAAAGTTTGTAAGTACGGAAAAAAATGCCGACCGAGTTTCCAATTGTTCGTATCCTCGTGGACGATGGGTCGCGAGTTTAATTTAGTATTTCCCGTTATTCTGACGATTCTTCGATGCTCGAAAAATCTCTTTAAATTTCTCCGACAATAATTGTGTACGCGTGCTAAAGCTCACTCGGCGTTCCCGTATTGGAAGAGCGAGCCTTTTATCATTGAGAATAAAGTAACCACGATGACAGAAATCAATCGATGCTTTTTGCAATAAAACATGGCCGCCGGCCGGTCTTGATAATCTCTGTCACATCATTTTTTCTATTTTACTCTATTATTATACATCCATGATTATTCGATATCTATATTTGATCATTCCCCGGTTGCAGGTATTCACGAAATTGCTTCTTGAAGTTTGCAATAAAATACTTTTTAGTCAATTTTTTTCACACACTTTTTTCGCAATGACATTCATCTGTGCAAAATTCGTCTTTAATTCTAAATTGTTATCTTGTTATTCAAGTAATTAAGTCTGATAGATAAGACGAACATTTCTTGTAATTCACCGGTAAATACACTTAAAGTAGGGAATGTTTTATCGTTTTTATAAAGATTGTCCGCTAATGATTGCGGGATAGACGGAGTTACTATTTATATTGAAAAAGGAATGCGGATGGGAGCGCATTACTGGTTATTTTGTGATTAAAGTTGGAAATAAATGATGGAAGACACGAGGCAACCTCAACAAGTCGGAACCAACGTAATGGGCGGCGTGACAGAAGTAACGAATCATTCCAATCATGCTCATAGACGAGGCAAAGGTCGAGTAACGATCCATTCCTTGATGTCCGAGACATTGCCGTTGGACGAGGCAGCTAGATTGGAGATGAAATCATTGCCAAACAAGACGCCGGTATCGGTACTCCAGGAATTACTGTCTCGTCGAGGCATGACGCCCAATTACGAGCTCGTTCAGATCGAGGGTGCTGTTCATGAGCCAACCTTTCGCTACCGAGTCACAGTCGCTGACGTTGTCGGTAAGGAAATAACAAAGAGAGAACATATCGCTTTTCCTGTGTAAACAGAGTCTCAGCTGAATTTTTGGTTCTTCTGTCTTAACTTTCTCATACTTGGCATACTCGATAAATCACTGGCGTTTGAAGCAGATCCAATGATTACAGCAATGGGTACCGGCAGATCTAAAAAGGATGCCAAGCATGCGGCGGCCAAAGCGGTTCTGGACAAACTGATCGGCGTTACCTCAGAGTCCGGTGAATCTCTTATTCCCAACAGTTTACCGGAGTAAGTTTTTTCATCTTGATCAGCATTCACCCACTGTCTTCCAAATTGTGACGAAACTTGTACTCAGTTTTGATTTTTGTTGCAGCGGCTCGCAAAATGCTCAGGATTCGCAAGGTCGCTACGACGAGGAGAAGGTCATTAACAATCCTATCGGAATTCTCCAAGAGTTCTGCATGTCCCGCCATTGGCCACCTCCCAAATATACGACTGAGGGTGAAGCTGGACTTCCCCATGAGAGACTATTCACCATTGTATGTTCAATGCTTAAATACCGCGTTGTTGGCCAAGGAAAGAGCAAGAAATTGGCAAAGAGACAAGCCGCTCACAAGATGTGGCAGACAGTGCATGAAGCGACGGACGCAGGAGGTTTCGACACCGAAGAGGTGAGCAAAATGCTCGTTTTCCTCATAATGTAAAGAAAAAACAAAAAAATTGACCAAGCTATTGAAAAATGCACGCTCTGCTTTCTAAAGTGTGGCTGAATGTATGGAAGTTTGTGTGTGGGTAATTAAGTGGAAGTGACTCGATGTTTGCAATGGTTATTAAATGTTCGCCGAGCTGAAAAATATCGCTCGATTCATGATCTATAACGGACGACTATTTTTATTTCTTGTAATCCTTATGGGTCACGAAAAATCACTGAGAATAGTTCGTCGATCTCCAAACGCCTTGCTCATTTCCACTTCACAACACACATATTTCATGCTCGTAGTTATTGTTACTGTGGTTTTTTTTATTTATTTTTTTATAACGCACCCAGTACTTATTATCGGTTATCGATTGTCCGTTATAGATTGTGGATTGCAACGAGAGTGTAACTGCCCGTTATGCAGATCTTAAGGAAAGCAAAATTTCGACATTGACTACTACCCACAGTCACAAAGTGTCGCAATTTCACAAGAACCTTAAATCCTCGACGGGTGTTAAGCTCTGCGAACTGCAGGTTTGTATTTCTTTCATGGATCGAATTTAATGTAACCCTTTTCACAGTTTTTGCCATTCGACTATATCCTTTTGTGTCTCATAATAACTATTTTTCACTATTTTTTCTTTGTGTGTAGAATACTTGCTTGAACGACGGAGTCGTTAATTTGGTACAATTCCTACAAGAGATCGCATCCGAGCAACAGTTCGAAGTTACGTACGTCGACGTCGAAGAAAAATCGATTAGTGGTAAGTTTCGTGAAAAAAAAATTTATGTATTTCTCTTATCTTATAGTACATTTTAGTAATATCTTTAACCACTCAGTTAAAGGATTTTTCCGTAATTATCATGTCCAACGGAACATCCGTTTCCGTGGTTGGGACGTCGTCGCGAATTTGCTCGTTGAAAGCAACAGCAATGAGATGCGGTTTTTTCGACTGCTTCGCCATGCAGCTTTCTAAAAATTTATCGTAGTATCCCATTCCGTGGCCCAAACGTTTGCCTGCAAACATTATTCCCGTTACTACTTTTACTAATTTTACTATAATTGCCGTTATTAATCGGCAATTATCGACCAACGCGTTAATTGTTGTTAACTCGCCTAATTAATTGTTTTAAGGTAGACAACCGAGACAGTCTATTCAAAAGTTTGTTCTTATGTGTTAACTAAATGTAAAACCATCACTTGAAATTTCTTGAGACAGAATTTATTCAAAAATTGCACAGATCTTCGTTAGCATTCTGTTAACGTATTTGAAAAATTTAAAAACCATGTAGTTATTTAGATATTAATTTTTAAAAATTGCTACTTTTAACATGGGCTTTTATAGAAGATTCGAAAAAAGCAACAACTTTCAATGTATAATATCTCGATTTGTAGATGGTGAAGCTTTGTAAAATTTGACACACGTTTTCATATGACATTAAAGAAGATCTGTACAAATTTAAAAAAAAAATCTGTCTCAACACGGCTTTGCGGTTGTACTACCTTAAGGCTATTAAAAAGTTTGTCCTTATGTGTTAACTAAATGTAAAATCATCAGTTGAAATTTCTTGAGACAGAATTTATTCAAAAATTGCACAGATTTTCGTTGGCATTGTGTTAAAGTGTTCGAAAAATTTAAAAAGACTTTACCATGTAGTTATTTAGATATTAATTTTTTTAAATTACTACTTTTAATATGGGCTTTTATAGAAGATTCGAAAAAGCAACGACTTTCAATGTATAATGTCTCGATTTCTAGATGGTCAAGCTTTGTAAAATTTGACACACGTTTTCATATGACATTAAAGAAGATCTGTACAAATTAAAAAAAAATCTGTCTCAACACGGCTTTGCGGTTTTACTACCTTAAATAAATGTGAACGCGTATTCACAAATAATCACGAGCGACAATGGCAGAGAGTATCAACTTACCGGTAACTGTAAATGCCACACCGGGTAGAATTACCAAATCCAAGCCTCCTGCAATGACAGAAAAATTGTGATATCGTATCTCGCGATTACGAATCCCGAACATTTGTTAAATTCGATCTGCGCTTACCGGTCTCGAGAGCATCGTTTCTGCCTTCGCTCGACTCTGGCTGCTTTATATTCCACTTGGTAAGAGGCAACTTCTCGTAATCGTCCATGGAGTGGAGCTTCACCATGCACATACTTTTGCCCTTATACATCGGGACAAAAGCTTCCTTCTTATTTTCAAATATATTCGCCAATATCGGCAGCGTATTTATTTCATCATTTGTACTCAAATACACCGATATTCGCTTGTTTTTCTTGTATTCTGGCAGAGCTAACAACTGAAACGTGTTTAATTAATCAAAAAAAAGTTAATTCAACAGATATATATTGTTTGGTTGAATTAATTAATTTTCACTTAAAATTTATTGATTTCTACGATTGAATTTAATAATGATTATCTCTTGCCATAAAAACAAAAATTCTGAAGAATCACTTTGAAGTTTTTCAAAAGCGGAGAACGAGGCAAACTTTTCGCGCTTTGCTAGTCGTCACAATAATAATAATAATAATACCTATAATGATCGAGAGAAAATAATCATAACACGAAACTGGAATATGGAAGCGTCGAGCAGGTCTTTCCCATTTCTAACCTCCAACTGATGAAATTCGGATAATCGAGGTGAAAAATATTCAGAGGGATTTTACCTTTTCGACAACTTTTGCCGATTGCCGTTGTTTCTCCCCGTTGTCGAGATTCTCGATGGCAGTCTGAATTTCCTTGCGCAGCGCGCTCTTTGCCGATTTAATCGTTGCCATGCTTCTTCTCGAAATGAGAGTGGACAAGGCCATCTTGGAGAGCCGGCTCTTCGTTTTTTTTCGTTCGATTACAGTTGAACTCTCCAAAGGCTCATTCCGCTATCGGAATATTTCAGAAACGTGTAGATGACCTTAGATATTGTGTATCGTACGAGACGAAATATTAAAAAAAAATCTAAACAGCTTGGCAAGTTAGTAGTTGCGTCAGCAAATAAGTATAATTATAAATTTGATTGATACGAGTAACATTTGCAGGAATCATAGTTGCAATTTTGATGATAAGGATTTACATTTTTTTTTACAGGAAAATGTCAGTGTCTCGTTCAACTGTCGACGCTGCCAGTCGCCGTGTGTTACGGATGCGGTACGACCAGCAAGTGCGCTCAGGCGAGCGCAGCTCAAAATGCTCTGGAATATCTCAAGATCATGACCAAAAAGTGAGCCAGAGCTCTGTTCCTGTCAGCTGCCAACGTCATTTCGAATATAAGCAACGGCTCGACGACAAAAGGACAGAGTATCGTCGCGAAGACGGTGCCGAACGCGAGCCGTGTCTTGCACAAGAGTACAAACGGTCCGAAAATCGATAATACGCCGGGAAACAATAGGAGTGGTGGGGCATCGTGCGTGCAGATGAGAATCGTGAGCAACGGGATCGTGAATAAAATCGGGGAAGCGAGCGCTCGTCGCACGGGCTCGCTGACGAATCGCAACGACTCGATCGTCGACAACATTCGTTCCGAGGATCATCAAAAAAAAGCTCAGACTCCGAGGAACCCAATTAATTTGGATTCTCGCGGATCGTGCGCGAGCAACATCGCGAACGACTCGACGTCCAAATTTCGTTATTGCAACAACAGGACGAAGGTTCCTCAGGCGAGCGAGGTCAAAGAGAATTACGATTACAAAACCGGCCCAAGCAGTATTACCGGTAGCGCCAAGCCAGGAAGATTCGCTGAGCCGGCGATTTCGCAAATTCCTTACAGAGATGCCGGTCTGATAGGGAACCCGCAGAATTCGCGAGCGTTGCCTCGCAGCGAAAATTCATCCCTGGAGATGGACCGCAACGCGATCGAGCAACGAAACGCTGCGCAGAAGATAGCTACTTCGAACTTTTCGTCGCTAAGGTCAACGCCTCGGACGATGATGGACGCGAGACACCAGTTTACCAACGAAACGAGGAGCAAGTACGGCGAAGGGGTTACCGCGAGCAGTGCCAAACTCAAGACGGAAGTTAATTCGATTCCGAGCACCGTCAAGGATCTCGCTTACGGCGGGCAAACCTTTCACGGTTACGGTACCTCGACGATTCCCGGGATCACGGGCATGCAGAACCTCGCGAGCGTTCCTCCCGGCAACATAACGCCCTACGTCCGTTCCGATTCCTACGGGGCGGCAACAGTCGCGAGTCTGCTCTTTCCGGAAACCGGAGCGTTTTCCCAGTCGTCGACTTACAATCCGAGCCAGGTCGGCCAGCTGAATCAGTACCAGACTTACGATCCCTCGAGCTACGCCACCACTCCGGTAAACGTTAATTCCGTCATGACCCAATATACTCCGGACAATGCGATCACTTATCCCCAATTCGAGAATACCCCGCAATTCGTCCAGGCGAATCATTACACGGCGAACGACCTGAGCAGCAATCACCAGTTCCAGTACCAGACAACCGGCGTTGGACAGATTCAAGACTCGCAGCAGCTCTTCCTCCAGAGCCTGCCGCCGAGCCCGATCGCCGTCACGGAACAATACGCTGCGAGCAACTACGCGAGAGCCGTCAGAACCGAACTGTTGCCACGATTGAGAGGTCCACCGAGGTTCAACAAGTAATTTTCAACAATCTACAAGCACGATTTCCCATTACGGTCGATTATATTCAGACAAATTGATACTAGTCGAATTTTTGAGCAAGTCTGCACGACGAGGCTTCGGTGAAAGTTATTTCAATTCCAGATCCAAGTTTGAAATAAATTTTAACCGAGCCTCGAACATTTTAAATTGTTAAGAAAAAAAAAAGAAGAAGAGGCGTTTATCGTCGCGCGTCGACACTGGAGCCGTTGACGAATTCATTGTCGTTCGCAAAAACCTGGCGGGAATGGTCAAAACGCGCTGCACTGTGAATCATGAGGAAAAAAAAAACTAGAAGAGATGTTTTCCGTATCTATTGATAATTTCGTGTATTTTTAAGATTTAAGAAATAAATGGCGTACGAGGGAGGGCGCGACGAAAAAAGAAAACTTCGTATTCGGAGAATACTGTTAAAAATGTAAATAGTTCCGACGAGAACCAAGTGATTACGGATCCGTTGTTGATCCGACGAATCCGGATAAAATATTTGTTTTCTTGAACAAATACGTCTTTAGATAAATGAAGAGAAGACGAAAAGTACGCGAATATATGAGCCGAAAGTTTGGTGCGAATCCCAAAACGATTCGTATTGGATGAAAAACATCACAATGCATGATTAAAAAAAAAAGAAGTGAGAGCGAAGAAGTAGGTTAATTCGTAAGGGTTTATTAAACGATCAAGTCGACAAGCTATACTTTGCATAGAATTAGTGGAGGTTTTCCAATAATCATACTATAAATTAGCTTTACATTGCTACGTTTCTGACGTTTTTTCGAGAATACACATTACAGGCGTGTCCGTGCAACATTTCGTCCCGAGGCTCGACAAATTCGGGCGAATCTCAATTTTTCCTGTCCCAGGATCAATGTTGCAACCGCACGACTCGTTTTTACACATTTACGATCCAATAACGATAGCTTTTCGCGATTCGAATTACAGTTACGATCGCGCTATTTAACGTAGTGTTTCGGAAGGTGTATGATTTTTTTTTCCTCTTAGCAACGTAGCTCATAGTCAAGCGAGAGAACGAGAAGAGGTGAATGTAGGAAAATGGGAAGATAAGTCATAAGCATCGCTTATACCTGACAAGGGATTAATCGTTAAGGCTTCTTCACTAAATGACAAATCGTATCGTCGAGTTCACTAAACTATTTTTCTCGTCTACCACGATTTGCTTATTCGTAAACACGAAGTGACACGCGTACAGTTGAACACGGTAAACAATCCTGTGTTCGTTTAAATACGACGAAATGCGCGTCAGGAAGGAAGCTTCAAATGCGAAAGTTAGTCCTCTAGAAGCATATCATATTTGGAAAATAGGCATTACTTAC
This sequence comes from Cremastinae sp. A BG-2022a, assembly GCA_030522545.1. Taxonomy (NCBI): domain Eukaryota; kingdom Metazoa; phylum Arthropoda; class Insecta; order Hymenoptera; family Ichneumonidae; species Cremastinae sp. A BG-2022a. Next base: position 49,722 of record JAPYYW010000259.1, on the reverse strand, counting down.
ATGCAAAGTATAGAGTGTGCAATTAAGCGATGAAGATAAAATTGATGGAAAATGAAAAGAAACGGTGACCTGTGCGTAAATACTGGGTAGCTGTCGTATCTTCTCCCCGGAAATCTCGATATTTATTACTAAATATTCTTCAAGTAAATTAATCGTTGAAATGTACTTCTTCGATCGCCTTTATATATTTAATCAGTTTTTTTTTGTCAGAAGCAGACATCAATATTCATTCATTTTTATTTCTCGGTCACCCAAAGTTCATCGATATCCACGCTTTCGGTATTTCGAACGAAAGAAAATATTCATCATCTATCGTGTATATAATTGTAGAGAAATAAATTAAATTATTGATTATTCCGTGGCTGCACCATTCATCACAAATCATCAGAGATTCAATTAATTATTTTTCAATAAATGTTTGCTCTCTCGAATCACGAACTACGAGAGAAAACCGTGTTTGCCGGTGAACCATTCGCGAGCTTGAAGAAGAGACAGAAAAAAATGATAAAGAAGCGACGATAATATTACATGGAAATTTTTTCAACGATCCTAGATGTCATTCGTTGTTTCTTAAAACTAAATGCGAACATGATTGAACAACTGTACGAGATAATAAATTGTTTTTTTTTTCGGAAAATAATGAAAATAGGATAAATAAATGCGAAATGAAAGAAGACCAAATGAAGAATAAAACTATGCATAATATCTGATCCATAATTTCGATGTCACTTGCAAATTAAAAAAAACAAGCGAAAATATAGGAGAGAAAAATAGACTAATCATGCGTCGTCGCGTGTACTCGTTCGGCACGGAGTTGCTGATTCGCGTTGAAGCATTCTTACCAAATGTTTATCCTAGCCGACGACAAACTCGCGACGCCACTAGCTCTCGATCGAAGCACGCGTAAAACAAGAGCGAATTATTCCTCAAAATCATAGCGGCGAAATCACAGTGCTGCGTACTTATTATTTCGAGCTTATACACCAACATACCCTTTCGCGACGATCAAAAGTACGACTTGGCGAACTTTTTTTTCGGTGTGCGCGTGTGTATATATTTCACGACAGCGGCAGCATCGAACTTAATATTGTGTAAATTCTTCAGAGAATATCTGTAGGACGGAAGCAAGAGCAAAAAGTGCCGAATAGATCTTGTCAATGTATAAAAACGAAAAGAATCGTTCGCCATGGTTCGGAAATTTTTTTTTTTTTATACTGTATAGAACGTGAGGGCTGTTTTTTTGGTGAAAGATAACGAGGTATAAGTTAAATTTTTTCCGAAGGATCTTTCTTCGGCAATGTACCTAAGAAATTTTCTCGACGTTTCGACAATCATTGTCGCCGTTTTTCAGATCGATCGAAACCGGGTCTATAACCTGTTTATTATTTATCACGATGGTCACGGTAAACAATCGAGCATTTATAAATAAATTTATAAATCATTATGTTTTTTATTTCTGTACGCCAATGCGCAAGTCTCGATTTTTCTTTTTATCATTGCACTTATCAGGTTACTTGTAGATTTTTTCAATGAAACTGGAGGCGGTTGATTGAAACTGAAAAACGAGTGTTTCGAGAAAACAAAGGAAAATAGGAACGCGAGATGATGGAAAAATGGAGCGTTTCCGAGATACCTTGGCGGTTAACACGGACACTTGCCATACAGATTACGACTCGTACAAGTGCATATGTAGCTCATATCCCTTCGTGTAAAATTAGGGAATATTTACGTATGATCAGTTATGGTTGTTCTATGTATGACTCTGTGCGTGTAACACTGTTAATAAACTACTGATGCTTATGAACAAGCTTCATTTACATTATTTTCCTGGGCAAATTTTTAACGACTCGTATCATTAAAACTTTATCTTTCTTATAAGGATGAGATGGAGATACTATACCCCTGACAAAAGTGAGTTTTTCATAATAAATTGAAGACATTTTGACGTCATATTTCTGTTATAAATTTTTTTATCTTGTTAACTGTAATATCGATTAATAGTTTAAGCAGATTTTTAAAACAATTTTTACACTTTGTATTGTTTAAATAATTGAAAATGAAAGTAACGAGTGAAACCTTTTTACATTTGAAACTTATTGTTTGCAACAATATGTCAAACGTATAATATAAATTTGACAGTGATGTCATCGTTTTTTGTTATTATTCAAGGCAAATATATGAATTTTTTATAAGTGCGACAATATATCAAAGTTCTAAGAATTCAATCTGATAACTTTGAAACCGTCGAAAATGTAGCCACTTGTCTCCTTTTTTCAAATTGTGCCAGTTTATCTTTAATTTATACAGAATTTTATGCGAAAAATTACTGTTTTTTTTTCGTGGTTATTGTTTTTAAAATTGTAAATGATTTTCGTACGAGGCACAGTAATTTAGATTAAAGACGTGATCAATTTAATGATAAAAATGATCATAATGGCTATGTTTTGTGGGAAAAATCCTCAAAAATGAAGAAAAGATCTGTGTTTCGACTTTTTTGAAAACTTTTATTTATGTAGCACGATACGACAATTATTTCCTTAGTTACGTTTTTCAGTTTTTAATGAATTACACCCAACGAAAAGATAATCCGAATAAATCGTACTCATAATTTAATTAAGGAATCGCCTGCATATAATCGATCTTTAGAATCGTTAAAAATTCAGATACTTTATTATCTCATTATTTATTCTTCTTTTAAAAAATTGTACTTTCTTTAACGTTCGAGAATAATCGATTTCAATCTTACGAATAATGAATTACTTCTTATTTACTGTCGGAGCAACGCAAAGGTTACAGAGTTCCCCGGCAAGTGCATCGAATGATGCAATCGCGGACGTTCTTCGATGCACGAAATGCGCCGGGGGTTTTAAGCGCGAGATTGTTGTTCGCGGGAGAAAACTCGGGTAAACGATCCATCGCACCGTACGAGCCGCGAGACTCGTCACCTGCGACCGCACTTTGCGCACATTGGCCTTGATTCAGAATTATGCAACACGAATCGCCCCCCCAGTGCGCAGACGTCTCGTGCATGTACCAAAAAAATAAATCAAATATCGAATACACAAAAATTCCAAAAACTAATTCAAAGCAATCAATCCAATCAAATTTTTACCAAAATATTTAAAAGTAAATCAAATTAATAAAATATGTAACAATATACTGAAATAATGAATCAAATTAATCAAACTTGAACCAAAAAATAAATCATATAAAATATCAAAATTGTGCCAAACGAAAAAGTCTGAGTAATGTACGAGTTGATAAAAAAAACTGTCTTATCCGGTCACGTGCGATCTATTTACAATGGATACATGTACGTGTGTACAGACAAATCCATGCGGAGATCGGATCAGCATCAAGTTCGACGTTTTGATTATTATCGTTGCTTTCCTTCCATATTAAAAAAAGATCAGAACATTCCTCATCGAATTCTCATTGATTGATTTGCAATCAAAATATAAACATTTTTTAACTTGGTAAAAAAGTTGCGGAACAATTAATTTTTATTCTTCGAGTGAAATTATACCATCCCGGTGAGAGACTCGAAACATTTTCGTGAACTTTACGAATCGTACGAATCGTAACGAAGGAAATGTGAAAAGCAACGTTTTTTCAAGAATCGCTCAAGTAATGCGATTCGAGATGTTACGTCGATCAGCAAAGTTTCAGGGCATGTTTCGAAATAAGAAAGTTATGCACCATTTACATTTTATCTAACAAAGAAAGTTTACGCTATTGAGTCATTCGGCCACAAATCAAATTCAGTCACATTTGTCAATCTATGAAACTTGTTTACGACTATTTCAATAATTTGATCAGTTTGAAAACACCCTTCGATGTTATATTATTCTGACATTGGAATAATGAAGGGACATTGCGTTTTATTTTCCCTCTGCAATAAGTACGAATTTTATGCATTAATTTTTTTTACAAAAAATTATGCAAAAAATATTAATATAATATATTACATAAGAAATACATGTCAGATATCGCATAATTTTTATTTTAAAGCGTTTAGAAAGCTCATACTCCACAAAAACTTATTTGCATCGATCTAAACCGGAATACTTAAATGTTCATATCTGTGAAAAATAAAAAAAATAATATTCATATTGTTAATAATAATTAATTACATACAAAGAAATCTTTGTCAGCATATTATTATTTTTATTTCATGTAATCTTGCACTGTCAAAAAAAAATTACGAAAATTTTGAAAGGGTTGATACGAACTTAACATCAGGATAAATTTTTATTCGTGACATTTCTTTAAAATAAAAGTGAAAGGTGTGAAAAACGTAGAAAAATTTTATAAAATATGAAAAGTTACGAAAATTTGGAACGGAGTTGGTACCGATTCAACATTCTTATAAAAATATAATTTTTGAGTCGTGATAAAATATAAAATAAAAATGAAATTGGCGAAAATATTTTGAAAAATGTATGAAGTACGAATCTGAGAAGGATAACCCGGGGAGGTTGCGAGTTTCGTATACTCTTTGAAGAACCGTACCCTCATCGCGCCGGTTACGGCGAGGTCGAGGTGGTGGTCGAGCCCATGGGCGGGCCGCTCGCGCCGCTCCCGATCGGTTCCTATATAAGAAGACCCGCGAGCAGAGCGACGCGATCCTATAATACACGTTCTCCACTGCCTCTTCGACATGCGCTCGACTGTGAGTACATTTATTATTCTCCTTATTAAATTCGTACATTTTTATCACCCTCGACGCACGAGCCACGATTTTCTACGATCATCGCGCTAGTGACTGGAACAAAAAAAAATCCTCGACTATAAGTGAAAATAATTTCAATCAAACACTCATTAAACCCCATTGAAAAACAGTATTAGAAAATATAAATAAAAAAGCGATCTTTTTCATTCTTCAGTCGACAAAAAATTTTTAAACGAATTTTTTTGTTGACAGTTGTTGCTTCTAACAACGGCGTTGGGCCTCGTCTCGGCTCAATACGCTGACCAGTACGTGACGACTCCTGTGCCGATTCTCAAACAAATAAACAGGCAAGGATCCTTCCAAAAGTTTTCACCGGAAAATAATAAAATTCCGATTTCTTCGTCGCGAATAAAGTAAAATGGAGGAATGTTTTTTTCGGGGTGTTTTTTTTTCTCGATAGACACAACGAGGACGGGAGTTACAGTTACGGTTACGAGGCCGCGGACGGTTCGTACAAGATCGAGTCCAAGTATCCGACGGGGGAGGTTTTCGGGAAATACGGATTCATCGACGACACCGGAAGTGTGCGGGAGATCGAGTACGGGGCGACGAGGCGAGGATTCGAGCCGAGCGGTACCGGAATCAACGTCCCGCCCTCGAGCGTAGCTTCCAACAGCATCGCCGATCCCAACGAGCCCGAAGACGACGGACAATATCGCGAGGATCCCTCCGTTTATTACACTGATCCCAAATACACGAACGGCGAACGTTATGAGCCAGTTTCGAAGCGACTCCAACAGCTCCGCCATCAGCGACCCTATCAAAATTCGCCGATCCCTCGGTAAGTCTTTTCATTTCATTTTTCACCTTCTCTTAAAACCAAATTTCTATCGTCACACTGAGAGAAAATAATGATAAATTTTACTATACAAAAATGACAACTATAGTAATTATTATGGAACTAATTGTATCCTGTTTAGATTCTATCCTATAAGTGTACTTTATTTTACGATAAACATATATTTAGTTATAAAATAATCAGCAGAGTTGTCACTTTATGAAAAAATGCACTATCGTGATTTCTCTCAGTGCATCTACAAAAAGATTTTTTTAATGAATCAAAATTGCGTTCTCGATTCGAACGTATGTTTCTGCAAGAATATTTGTTTCTCTCTGAATTTAATTGAAAAAAATTTTATTTAATTCGAGAAACTAGAAATATGAAGTTCAGAGATTTTCTCGATCGCTTTGCCATAATCTCTCGTTCCCGAGTCGATCGTTAATTGTATTTTCGAGAGATTTCCTTCGGTTCTATAAACTGCATTCGCTCACAGCGATTCTCGAAACAATAAAAATCCGTTGATTCGAAGGAAAGAAACGAAAAATGAGAGGGGAAAACCGAAAAAAAGCGTTAAAATCACGAATTCACGTCGCGAGTTGGTCGTTCGATGGAGCGCGATGAGAATTGATGCTTCCGAGACGCGGAGTTGCATAGCCAAGCGCCACTTTCCATCGCGAGAGTACAAACGTAGTTGTGCTTATGTATCGGCTTTTGTGTGTACACGAACAAGCGTGAAATGTCAAGTGAATCGTTGGAAAGTGCGGCGAACGATGCTGAAAACGAGCAATTCGCTGTAAATATACCTAGCTGCGTGACTAAGGCGAAAAAAGCTTTGTTTTCTTCCTTTCGCAGAAGGAAACGCGGATCCGACCTTTTTTTTCCTCGCTAATGAAAAAAAAATTTACAATTGACATAAATAAAATTTTCTTTTTTGTAACTAATATAATTTTTGTTAATTATCTCGTACTGTCGAACAGGAGCATGGTTGAACTCTTACGACATCTATGTACTTATTTTTGTAGGGTTTTAGATCCTTATCCTGTTCAATTTAATTTCAGATCCTGTTAATTATAATTGGTTCTTAGAAGTGATTTTGATATAAATGTTAAAGAGGCCATAATTCTATCTATTAGGAAAAATTACTTATAAAATTGCATTTTTTGAAATTACGTTTTCTCGTTTAAACAGTCGACAACTTGTACAATATTTCTCTTTTTATATTACAGCTTTATTGATTCCGGAATACGTTAATTTAATATTTTATCTAATAATGGTTTTAGCAGTACGATTATCTTAAGGATAAATTTAAGTTATTTGAAATATCATAACCAGTGATAACAAAAATATGCTCCAATAGTCAATTGACCATTAAACTAGCAATAAGATACAAAAAATTAGCAACTTTTTGGCAAAGAGCAGAATCTGAGTTTTATACGAAATGAACATGAAGAATTGACTTTTTGCTAGGATTGTCTGACCCGTACATTCTTAATCTACTTACAAAATTGATTCTATGAAAATAAATATATGTCCAAAATAATCAATATGTCGTTTGCACTTTGTTGTAAAATCGTCTACCGTGTTTTTCTTCAGTGTATATACAAGAATCGTTCATGTGGTGAATTTTTGCAATTGCCAGTTATTCGGAGTACCAGCAGCCTGCAGCCTTGTCTCAGCCTCAGTATCGTCCCGCTGCCCCGCAGCCGCAATACCGTCCTGAGTACAGGGCTGCGCCGCAGCCGGAATACGAGAACCGGCGATATCAGCAGTCGTCTCCTGTCTCGCAATCGCGATACCAGGGACATTCAGCATCCCACATTGATTTCAGTCTTGGATCGTACACCGGTAATTATCGAAGGTGAAATAAATTCGTGCTGCCCGAATTGAAGAACAGCCAACGAGGTCGAACGACGTATCGAGCTGCTTCGTCATTTTCTCTTTTCACCCAACTCACAATATTATATCTTTTTGTACATACTTTTTGCCCGAATGATACTTTTTTCCTCCCCTTCGATATCAGAAAAAAATCTAAGAAATTTTTGTCTGACGTCTGTTCAAAAATGATTTTTCCACTACCTCAGTAATAATAAAGATAATTTTAATAACCGGAAAAAAAGAAAGGATAGAGAGTCAAAAAGTGGTAAGATGCTGAGTGTATTGTCGTCGCTCGTAGGGCTTCGTACACCTTTCATAAATGTATGCAATAAATATGAATACTTTTGTATGAATATTTATGTACGCGGATGAAAATATGACGCGGAGAAGTTGAAACCCGGGAGAGCGACCTTGTCGGTTAGCTCGACTTGTCCAGACATCCTGTATTACGAATAAAACACTTTTATTCTCACAACGAAAGTTATCTGGTATTATGTTTTTCCTTTATAAAAGTATAGGAGCACGTTATGTCTTCGTGGGTTTGCCACACCCTGGAATTTCATCCGTTCGTTTTTACCGCCTCTATGCGGCCTTCCACTATCGCAACGCGTGTGTCACAAATGCGTCAGCGATGCGTGTGCGTCGCGACTATCGAGAAAACTCCAAGAAAATTAGCATCATCGGTCTGCTGATGGATTATCGTAGAAACACTTTTCTCGATCATTTTCATCCATTATTTATTTATCTATCACCTCTTCCTGCTCGCTGAACTTTTGCATTCTCGAACCACTTTTTATAGTTATGATTTTATGGTTATGATTAACAAATTACATCGTTTATCCGCATTTTTTTTCAAGAGTTAATTCTTGATCTATTATTTATCATCAATTTCTCAAAGTGTATTGATAATTTTTTTATGGTTCATTTTTAACAAATTAAATTGTTGATCGATATTTTTTTACGAGTAAATTCTCGATCTCCATTATTCATCATCGATTTTTTGAAAGTATGTCGATGATTTTTATCGATGATTCATATTTTATTTTTTTCAATCGCTACAAGATTTAAAAAATTAAAAATTAAAATAAAATTAAAAAAACATTTTTTAAATTGCTCGGAATGGAGTTTCAAAGCCTCTGGTTCGGAATGTGTCTCAAGGTCGTAGACGGGTCGTGGAAAAATTTGGCCTTCCAGGAGAGGTTTTATCGGCGAGAGATAATGTACGATCGTGGACGAAGACGGGCCCGAGGCGGCGCTCGCTCCTCGGTAATTCATACCACACGTTTTTGGTCATATACGTTGGACGTAACGACGTTGTCCTCAAATTCTTGGATACTCGGCTATCAAACGGGCGTGATTAATTGTGACCTAATTTTAGCAAGATGCCCTTTGAAATATGCGGAATCCTCGAGGAACGTCCAATTAACTTGTCAGCGAAGACAAGTACTGCGTGGTATTGCAATGCCTCGAGCTGCATTTTCGTCCTGTGCTTACACATACAGGACCAAGATGGAGTTTCTTAAAATTTTTTTTTAAGCGACTGAAGTTTATCGAAAATTTTCTATGAACTACGAAAACGATCAATATTTGAAGTACAATCTAAAATTCACAATGAGAAAGCAAAAAAATTAATTAAAAAAAAAGATTTTTCTACGGTTATTTCTTGGTTTTTAAATGAAAATTTATAGATCGTGGAATACTTTTTATATCTTGTTTTATTATTTTTGTTAAATATGGAAATACTGGAGAGCAGAAAATGTTGAAGGTTGAGATAAAGAAATGTGGGCAAGGCTGTGATGCAGAAGTGTAAAAAGGCCGGTGAGAAGAGGGTGAGAGAAATTGGTTAATGCAGGATATGTAAAAAAGAAGAAGAGAGTATATGGAACATCTCTTAATGTGAGAAAAAGGAAAAATTCTTGTAAATGATCGATCAAGATTAAATTATTTGTAAAAAACCCCAACGACGGTTGTGCAAGTAATTCTCAGTACTACTATTTTTGTTACCAAGGGAATAATGAAAAATTATGTGTTTTTCGAACTCGAGCAGATCCTGAACTGCTCGAACGACTCCGGGAGTCGCCGGACGCATACCTGACACGCATATTTACGGACTCTGACAATTTTTATCACGGATCAGTGAACTCTGTGCTTTCGCAATGAGCAAGTTCAAGTCTCTCGTACATTTTTTCAGCGCAATAAAAAAATGATTAAAAAGGAGCGTATGTACGAAATAAACGTTTTTAAGGTATTTCTACTGCGACAGTCCGTTCAAAAGTTTCCTTCCTATGTAAACTAAAGGTAAAATCATCAGTTGAAATTATTTTCTACAGATTTTTTTTTCAAAGTAGATAAACCTTTTTTTGATGCTGTATAAAGGTTGGTGCCAAATTTAAAAAGATTTCTCTATCTAGATATCAGGATATTTCATGTTGAAAATCACATTTTTTAACACAGGCTCTTATGGAAAGTTACAAAAAGATGTGATTTTCAACAATAAATATCTCGACTTCTAGATAGAGAAACCTTTTAAATTTAGACACACAATTGAGCACCACGTTAAAGAACATATGTGCAAAGATTTAAGAAATTCTATAGAAATCCATTTTTACCATAGAACCAAGGTATAGAACAACCTTAATTATTCAATATGCACTTTGACCTTATCTCCAAGTTCAACGGATTGAAATGGGAAGAAACGGATCGAGATAAATGTGTTATTCCACCTGTCCATGGTTTCGTGATTAATTTGAAAAAATTGGGCGTCACAGACGTGCCATGCTCGTCCATCGGAACGACCCTAATTGGTATCCCGAGGCACCTATAATAGTGAAGATTGCATAAGCATCCAGGGAGCGCGCGTGTGCACACGCCGACGTGCGCGTTACATAGGATAGTGAAAGTGGCGTAACGGCGCGAGCTCGCTGGCGGAAAACTATTCCCGATCCCGTGTCGGGGCAAAACGGAACACGGCGCGAAGCTCCAAAAAACGTTTCGGCCATTATCCACTTTCTAAGTGCAGAGAAAAACCTGGGACGTTTTGCCAGGACGGAGCAGAATACGTGACCTTTCGGGGGAAAAAAGCCTCAGATAAATAAGCCATTTTGTAATCTTCGCTGTATCGTGGGACTCGCCGATAACATTGAACCGCGATTTTTTATTAGTTCACGAACGAATATTAGCCGGGGTTCGTACACGAGGGTCGAATCCTTTCACCGCGTCTCGATTCTTGGCTCTCTCGGTGACCGAGATATTGGAGTCGAAGAAACGAAAACGAAACACACACGATCGTGAATATTTCTTTTCGCTTATTCCCTTATTCTTCATTACTGATAATATAATATTGTTTTTATCAATATTTTATCGTTCTACCATTGCGATTATTGTTTTATTCCATAATTTTATATTATTATGAAGAAAAAAAAATAATTTGCTTTTGAAGCAAAATATTGTTTGACGAGAGAAAAAAAGCGTGTGAGAAAGAAAAGTTGTAATGCGGCGAAGATTTTTTATGTCGCGGATGTGAGTACTTTTTTCTCGATATGGAGGAAAAGGCTCGTGGTTGGCTCGTTTCGAGCTTTACGGCGAAACACATCGACGCGAGCGACCGGCTCTCGCGATCGCAGCGCCGGAGAGGTCGCCGAGTCTCGCTGCGACCTTGCATTCGAGGTCGGGTCCGGCGAGATCTTCCGAGGGCGCGCACTCTTGTCTCCTGCAACTCCGATGCACTCTCACTTTCGTTCAATGCCAACGAACCGCTTCGATCTTCATATCGTTATTTCTCACAAACCGATAAAAGCTGAAAAAAGAGCCATATTTTTCATCGCACAGAAAACATCGTTGAGTTCTGCACGATTTATCTAATACTACATTTTTTTCTTCAAATCTGAAAATATGTCAAAAAATAAATGAATAATCTAACTTCGCTGAGACATTACTCGCGCAGCTGATTCTTTATTGAGCGCTTTTTACGCTCGGACGTGCAGAAATAAATGTTTGTCGTTAGCGAGATTCGTTCAAGGCGGAATCATGCGCTTAGCTCGTTCCGAACGAGTTTCTGATCAGAGCTCGCGGCTTTTATAGTTCTACGGATATTAGAAAAACAAAAACGAGAGTGCGAGTAAAAAAGGGTATTAAAGTGACTAAAATAACGAGCTGTTTTCACATTGCTCGATATACATTATGTAAAGGTATCTCAGCAGGCTTTTATTGACTTTTCTGGAGCCCGCACGATTCGCTCGCGCGTTCTTCCTTGCGTGCTCGGAAGTAAACGCAGCGTGTTTGTAGAACACGCTGCCTTTGACACGGGGAAATGCATTGCGCGAATGGCGAAGAGCCTCCGAGAAAATCCCTTCTCTTCACGTTTAGAAAATTCAGCAAACAGTTTTATTCACGCCTCTTGCTTTCGTGACTCTTTCTATTTCACGATTCCCTCAATCGTTACAAATATTTCATTTAATTCATCAACGCAACGTGCATTTTCATCAAATGTATATTTCTTTCAAAGCCATACATTTGTTTCGATGTTATCGAAATCAGTGACTCTTAAATCCGTTCAAATATTTCGTGCCAAAATAAAAATGTTTGACGTATACAAATAAAATTATTAGAAGTAAATGAAAAATTGTAAAAAGCGAGAGTTGAGTTTTTGAGAAGGACACGGAATAAAATGCAAGCGCGTAGATACGAAAGAAAAGACAAATGAATGGGAAAGAGTGGCGAGTGGAAGGTGTACTTGTAACGTGACAAGGTGGCGGTGGCGAACTCGATATATAGTGTATAGATGGTGAAAGTCCCCTGGAGCGAGTACGTATAGGGGATGGTGGGGTGATCGGGGTCCAGTAAGGTATATGAGGGCCTCAGTCCGAGCCCCGGCTGGTACTCTAGCCTCGCTGCCCACTAACACACTCGCAAATTATTCACACTCAGGATACACATCTTTTAAGCAAATTCGATAAAAGTACTGGACAAAATGCGCGCCCTTGTGACGGTACGTATGAAATGTCAAAAAATGTTGAATAGCAGCGACCTCTCCGTTCGTCTCTCTTGCTCGCGAATCTTCAAAGCCGGATCGAGATTTTTTTTTCATTTTTTTGTTTTTTTTTGAGGGTGCGCCGAAAATTCGCGTGTGCTCCGCAACCAGGTCTGTGACTGTGGATTTAATTGTGTCGATGATTGTGAAAAAAAAACCAAAACCGTCGAATCTTGATGATTGTTATTTTTCAAACTCGTGGCGAAAAAAGTGATTTTCTGGTAAAATGGTCGCGCTTTCTCGAATTGTGTGCCAAAAGTGAGGGAAATCTTCGAGTAAATCGGTGATCGCGAGATTTCTATTCGATCTGGTCGGAAAAAAGCAATTTTGTGAATCGTGAGCTTAAATACAGCATAAATTGATGATTTGTTAGATGGAGACGTTTTTACGATATTTATAAAAACCGTTCGAAAGTTGAGTAATCAAGCATTACATATTAGATGAACTATTTAATTGAAATTTTTTCTTACCTTTATTTATCAATCGTTTACGTTGAAAACTAATTTATTCGACGTATCGCTTGTTCGCAGTTCGAAATCTTCGAGCAAGATCTTGGAGTGATTTTTCGCTTCGGTTTTGTTTTTACGAAATATTTTTTTCTTTCCGCGGCTGCACCAGATAATTCATAATTTTTAAATAAATTACGTAATCGTTTAAAATACGGGGAACATGCACCGGTGGGACACGTAATGTATCTCGAAGCAACGCTCGACGAGGTCCGAGAAGTGAAAACTCGCTCCGGTCGGGGGTCCGCTTATCGCGTAATGCACACACAGCGAGCGCTTTCTCGCGGCTCGAGACGGAGAATTAGAAAAATGCTGCAACTCGCTCCTTCGCATATGCGCATAATTATATCGATATAAAAGGAATACGCGAGCGTGAACGCTCATGCGTGGCGCTATAGGAAGTCTGTAATTTCCGGCTCGACAGGTCCGGTCGTTATCGCTCTCGTTTGCATATTCATCGAACGCATACCCGATCCCTATACCGATCGACTTACACAGTTCCGCAAAAATATTTCCTAAAAATTGATGCTTATCCGATTACTCGCACCCTCTGACCCGGAATTACCAAATCTCAACGATTTTCGATCAAAAATGTTGACTGTACCTTTTTTTTTCATTTTAAGAAATTTCATTATACAATCAATATTGGTACATAAAATAGTGTGTACCAATATTGATGTCAATATCCGTCAGATAGTCGCGAAACGCAATTCGATCAAATATGCTAATTATTGATATTTCGTAAGTTCAAATATCAGACCATCCTTGCTACTAACCCCCTGCGTGGGTTGAACAAATATTATTCTTAATATTGACAAAGAATTAACGATATTTAAGGTATCATCGCATTAAGCATATTTCTCAATAAATTATTTTTTCTTCTGCGACAATTATTGAATTTATCGTATGCTTTTATCGGAAAAGATTAAAATTTTTGGATATTTTTGTCCAAGCTGGACAACACCAAATTTCATGAAATCAAAATAATTTCTTAAAACTACAAATATTTCAAATTCCTGTCCTTTTTATTTGAAAGAAAGAAAATGTCTAATGTAATTTAAAAATGAAAAAGATCAGGGAAAGATAGCCAACTTCATACCGATTTTCGGAGTAATCAGTTTGTCAGACAGATGTCAAAAAATTGTAGTGTGAATAATATTCGCGAAATATGTTAACCCGGATTTGCTGTCCGAGGAAGAGATCTCTGTTCGGGACGCTGTGGACAGCTCTGTCACCGGTCTCGATAGTGATCAACGTCCTGAAGCTGCTGTTTTTTCTTGTAATTTTGAAAAGCATACGGGAGTTTTATTTCGGTGATTTGGAGCGAAAGCGCGCACTGCGGGTTCCGTATGACAAAAGAACGAAAATTCCCGGCGCACCCAGGCCCCGCGCCAGAGACCCGGTCACCGCTAGTCAAATAAGAATATTTTTCGCTCGGGGCGTCAGGAATGACGAAAGTTTGCACGATCATAGACCGTGAGTCTTTGAAAGAGTCTCTCAAAATAAACACACAATATATGGCGAATAAATCGGTCAACTTTAACCAACCGATGTTTTATAGCTACGACGTTTACGGCCGCTGAAGATCCGTTTTGAGATCTCGTTCCAGCTCCAAGGACATTGCGCGAGAATTGACGATCGTTAAAAGTTAAAGAGAAGAGCGAAAATCGAGAGTAAACGATATCCTCGTGTAGATCTATACGGCTTTTGATTATCTCGAATTCTTTGAACACTTTATGAAAATTGGTTTGGCAATGTTGATTGAATTATTTGGGGGCTGTGATGCTTCAGATAACGTTGGCAGCGACATTGGCGACGGTCCTCGGGCAGTATCAGCAGCCTCAGGCGGGTCTGGCACAGGAGGATTATCCCGAGTACGAGCAGCCGGCGAGACCGGCGCATCCGACGCCGCGGAGTTACGCGACCGGAAGTCCCGAGCGGCAGCAGGCCGCGGCGGCGCCGAAGCCGACGCCGGTAGCGATTCTCAAGCAGATAAATCGTCACAACGAGGACGGTTCTTACACGTACGGTTTCGAGGGTGGCGACGGCTCTTTCAAGATCGAGACGAAGCTGGCGAACGGTGAAGTCAAGGGAAAATACGGTTTCGTCGACGATACCGGTAAGGTCCGGGTGGTCGAGTACGGCGCGAACCAGTACGGCTTCCAGCCGGCCGGCGAAGGTATAACCGTCGCCCCGCCGACCCTCGTTGACGAGACGACGTCGAAGGAGGCCGGACAGCCCGCCAATTACCAGGACTACCAGGATTATCAGGCGAGGGCCGCGCCCCAGCGAGCCCAGCCAGCTCCAGCTCCGCCAGCGGCTCATCGTCAACCGCAGTACGCCCAGCAGCAGTCCCACACCGAGGCGATCTACAATCCCGGACGCGCCGCCGCTCCGGCCCCGCCGAAACCCCCAATCTTCGCCCCCGCCGAACAATTCGCCCAGGGTCAGTCGCAGATCCTCCGCGCTCAGGATTACGCCGAACCGGCCCCGGCTTCTCAGGCCTACAACCAGGGCCCCGTCCAATTCAGTCCCGCGCCCGTTCAGGAACGTCCCCAGGCCCGCAGCCAACCCAGCGGAGGAATCCTCGACCAGCTCGCGAGAGATTACGCCCTGCCCCAGGGCGGCTCCGCACCCCTTCACGACATTAGCTTCGGGTATTACTGAAAGCGCGCCCCGGTGCCGAGCTACCTGCCTCGCGAAAGAGTACGGGAAAATATGACACGTTTTTTCTCATCATTTGGCTCTACCTCGCCGCGAGACTTTTCAACACCCTTCTTTTTTCCTTGTATAGTAAGACTCTAAAATAAAATATATTCCGGGATGAAAATTAATCGAGTTGGCCCACGAGGCCTCTCGGCGCGCACTCGGAGAAATCGTGATGGTGGATTTTGACATAAACTGACAACTGGACTGTTCATTTTGTAACTGAGTATATTTATATCCACGGAGAGAACTTTGTATAAAAAATTACTATTTTCTTTTGTACTGTGCGGTAACAGTTTGGTAAAATTTGAGGATTTTTCGTACAAAATATAGTAAAATTATTACTGTAAAATGATCAAAATTGCTATGTTTTGTATTTAAAAATTCTGAGAATTTCGAAACTGTTACCACAGTACTATTTAATATAGTAATTTGTCGTATAAAGTTCTCTCCGTGTGGTAGAATTTAATTTATTTCAGAACTGGGTTGACGATATATCAAAATCTATAATGCTATTTCTGGGAATTAATTATGATTGAAAGCATCAAAAAATATATTCAGTTTCGTAATGATCGGTATAGTCGTCACTCTAAGTAAAATCTACCATATTTTTCTCTCAGTGCGAGTTTGATTCTTTTTTTTGGGATCGAAATACATCGCCGAGAGAATCTCGAGAGCACAACCCACCACGTGCACATTTTTTTTCTTCGACTCTTTGGACGAGCAGTTCGTGGTGAATTTACGGATCGTTGATTGCAGAACTGTCGGGATATCGAGCCTGAAAAATCGAATGGTCGAGAAAGTAAGTCATTTTGGCGGAAAGTAAAGAAAACGAGTCTACAATGTTGGCAAACTCGTGAAGGTTTCTGTATAATAAAACAAGAATTTATTTATGTATCGCTATATAAAAATGATCCGGCTCACGACAATTGAATTTTCTCTTCTTCGAGTCACGAATGAAAGCTTTGCGAATCAATGCTTTGCGGGCCTCAATAACCGCGAACTGTCCGACGACTCTGTGATGCCTGATATCGCGCAATTTTCGAGATTGCACGAGATCCGCTTTATACTCCGTCATTAAATCGTACTTTCTTTAACGTTATCATTTTCATTATATCACCGATGAGGTGGATGAAAAGAGATGTGTAATAAAACGTAACATCGATCTCGAACCGCCTTGGATCGGCTTTTTCCTTTGCACTTTATCATTTTTTTTTATTTCCGTCGTCCTTGATCATTTTCTGCAGGCCTGAACGTCGGAGCAGCGGCGAGTCGATGGAACATGTGAGAGGACAATTAGACCAGATTGGAAAGCACGAGGAATGTCGAACGGTCGCGTAACCGGGGAAATATCGTCGCGAGAATAATCTCGCGCGCGACTCGAACGTGAATTTTTTAGTGCGGAGAAAGATTATTCGTGGTGGTGGAGGCAACGGGGCACCAGGGTGCGGTCGGCACGCCAGCAAACGAGAGTGTGCGAGCGCCAATCCATTCCAGAATAAAATAATGTTTGGCCACGCACTCGAAATGCACGCTACGCGACTTTCTAATGCTTTATCGACTGAAGAAAAAAATCCTGTGGAATAAGCATAAAAGAACGTACATAATTTTTCAAATGGCGCTATCATTCTCAACTCGATTTTATTTCGTTGTGTTCGAAACACGAGAAGAAACAATTTTACGCTCGATTGTAAAACGTCACGAATGACGCATCTCTGAAAATTGGCACTATTATTTTGGTAGATCGTATTTTTTGTTAAAAAAATTCAGTGTACTTACAATCTAATAAAAAATTTTATCTAAATTTGAAAGAAATGCAACGTAATGTTCGACTACTGAGATGTGTTCAGTAATTTGGAATTGCAGCTAGAAAATCCGGGACTACGATTTTCGTGTATTGATTTTCTACAAGCAATTGCGTATAAAAGTGATTTCAAAAAATTATTATGGGCCTCATTTTTATTATTAGTGATAAATATTAAATACCTTTAACTTTAATCATAAAAACAACTTTATTGAACCATCAACATTATTAAAGTTAAAGTTCTAATGATCTCTATAATTTTTATTACCACGAAGGCACTATTTGACACTCGTAAAAAAGTTTTACATTCTTAAATCGTAAAAAAGTATTGAACTTTGATTCAAAAGGTATACTTGATAGTCTGAGATGTGAAAAAGTCACGAGTGATTTTTCCGTTGCGGACGATTGTTCTGAAACTTGATTCTGTCTCGTCAAGTGTTGGAAGTGAAAAAATTACGCGGAGAACGATTTCACGCTCGATATCCATTGTCGCCGAGCCCGAGATGACATCGATCGGAGAGGCGAGCGTGTGGAAAGGTCTCTCGATCGATTTGGCAATAGAGAAAAAAATGGTAACGAGGCGTGGTCCTTGCTCGGAGCTACGCGCCGGTCTCGGTGAAAAGAAGAGAGCGAGAGAACTGGAAAAAAATACGAACTTTCTAATCGGAAGTTTTGCTTCCTGATACGAAATACGATATCGGGGGAAAAAGGTTAGGCACGAATTCTCAGATCTATGTGAATATTAATGACCACCAGCGTGCTCCTTTTTTCCCCGTCAGCTCGACGTATTCCCATAAATATCTTGTCACTGTTTGGAATTTCACATTCCGTATAAACTCATAAATGGACTCGATAACGGTTCACGTTTCTTTCGATTCGATCTATTTCTGTTCGAATATTAATCTGAATTAATCAGTTATCGGAATTTTTCGACGCTCGCATCAATATTATACCAGATATATTGCATTTGCATTCAATTTAAATTTCCCTCCTACCATCGAAATATCGTGTTTTGTCGATCTTATCATATATTAATAACTAATTAATGAAAAATAAATTTAAAAAAACGCTGAATATAATTGCGAAATTATGTAAAAATTATCCTAGTGTTTTAAATAATTTACTTGATTTTATACAATGCATCGGGTTAAAAAAATCGTCAAAGTTGGCGCCTGGATGTCCGGCAATCCTCCTTATACGGATGTTGAACCTTCAGCTGTGTCCCCCGATCAAATCATATTTCTCGCTCGTTCACCGTGCGTCGAGCAACGACGCATTGTTTCTAACTCGAAATTATATAATTAATCAAAAAATTCATTGGGGGAGAGAGACGATGATGAAGATTAAAGATAGAGAGAGCGAGAAAAAGAATACGATTCCCATGGGCACGAATTGCGATTTCGTCACGAATATGAGCGACCTCGATTGTCAGAGAAAAAATTTCGGGAGTCATTCTTGAGCATATTCTATGGAGCGGCGGTACCTGGAATTTTTTGCGCTCGTTCTCACAAACAAAAAATTGCCCGAATTAAGAGATTACCGCACTTAAACGTCGACTTACGCGAGTGCTATACTTACAAAACAAGCTTTAAGCAGATTCCGTTTATCGTTTTAAATATATGAGCTAATTTCAATTTCACAATTAGATGAGGCCTGTGTGAACGAAAAAACGTAGTCTTTTATATATTCGTGCGTAATATCCTCCCGAAGTTCTCAAACGGCGATGGAATCTCGATAAGAAATATTCAAGACGAAGACGACAAGCCCCGGAGTGTCGTTTGTCTTGTCGCGAGTGACAGTTCTCGTTGCATTACGCTCGTGTGATTTTTTTTCTAGCTCCGGCGCTTTGTTTTCCATACGCTCCTGACGAGTCGGTCGGGAATTAATTGCGAAGAGTAATGTGTACAAACACCAGATTTATCTGGTTCGTTGCTCGCGTATTCCTCATTGTACATCATTTTTATTTTTCGTAAATCGCGTCATGGATGAAAAAAAAAACAAATTACCGAAGATCGAGAATGAAAGGAAAAGTATTTTCTAATAAATCGACGTATCGTAGAATTTTCGAAAATTTCGAAAACCCGATGGCAATAAAAGCGAGGCGCGGATTCTCTCCGAATTGGTTATTTCATTCGCGTGTCTCGTTTTCGCGCTGCTCGATCGACTGCGAAATATTATCGCGAGAAGGGAGTCTCTCGCATCATCGGCGTGTCTTTCGCCAAATATTCGTACGAAAAGGTTGCACCGCGGGCGTGTTTTGGCTCGCAGCCAGCGTACGGTGTCATAACGCGTATGTTCGATTGCAACGCGAATCCGTGTTACCTCATCGGGAATGACCTTCTCTCTTTGAACCATGCTTCAATGAGTGCCGACTCTCGAATTACGACTCGAATCTCGATACCAGTCTTCGCTCCTTCACGAGCAAAAAAATCTTACAGCTTGTATCAATTCAAGTGCAAGTTTAGGAAATTTTTTCATCAATGATTTTTCATAAAATTACATCCGGTTACGAAAAGTGCATCGTCACTTATCAATTATTGTGACCCATAAATTAATTCCAATAGTGAATAGAACAATTTTTTTTTAATTCAGAAAAATACTTTCAAAAGTTTATCATTTGTCATTTGTTTAGTGTAGGCTTAAGCATGTATTATAATTTTGCTGACTCTTGAAACTTTTGATATTTGTAAATTCAAGTGCATGGTTAGAAAATTTCTTCATTGATTTTATTCATAAAATTGTATCCGGTATGGAAACCTTCATCAATCATCATTTATATCAATTTTTGTGATCTATGAATTAATTCAAATAATGAGAAAATCTTTTTTATTCAAAAAATACTTTAAAAAGATTATCGTTTGTCATTTGTTTAGTGTAGATTTAAACATTTTTTATAATTTCACTGATATTACAGAAACAGACGTTATTGTATAGTAAACTTTCTTTTAAATCGTAAATGGCCATAAAATGAACGCTTTTGACTGATCAGTGAATAAATAGTTACGACGTTAATAAAGTCAAGTGCATGATTATAAAATTTCCGCGAGCAATACATGGAAACGAATTTTTTGATGAATTTTTGTCCCCTTAATTTTGTCTTCGTCGACGAAATGAAGAAAAAGAATGAAGTTTCTCCTGTCGTAAAATAGCTTGATTGAGATAAAAAACAACACGCAACGCGACGACGTAAATTTATCAATCCTCTCGATACGTAACCTGATTTTAATTATACGTATAATATATACACCGGAAATTCGCTATAAATATTAATTATTATTAAAAAAGTTGATTATATTCAGAGAGGAATGCGCGCTTCCTTGTTTCTCTACGGTACATTATCTTTCTCTCTCTCTGCATTTTATTTAGATCCGGAGAAGCAAACGCACGAAATTTTCTTCCTTGATGGGACACAATGGAGTAGAAATTCAGATGTCGCGACTCGCAGGAAAATTTCTCGGTCGGCACTTTTTCGCGGCAGATGCGAGTAAATGCGTATATACCGCATTAAAAGTCGTTATTAAAAAGCCAAGTGCTTCGACCATTTATCATGATTAAATCTCCCCATACCCGCGCTAAAACCGCACGAGCTTATACCCATCTCAAAGCTATATACATTATTTAACTCTCCTCGATCAACATTATTTTATTTCTCCGCGAGAACTTATGAAATTGTAAATGTTCTGAAACCAAAAAAAGTATTATCGAAATAATCCATCAATTCAGTAAAATTATTTTAAAATAAAAATTAAAAGAGACAGACGTAGTTTATGAACACAAAAATTTCAATATTGCCAAGTTTCTCAGAGCGGGAATAATTCAAGGATTTCTATTTTTCGAATGCTTTAATTTAAACTCGAGATTAAAAACTTCAACGGGTGCGGAAAGTCGGCAGGAGAGATTGAGAATATTGTTTCGTTTTGGTCGAGACCGAGGATTTTTCGCCGAATGGTCGGAGTGTGCTGATTGCCTGAATGTACCTGTCCGCGAACGACCGGGTGTGAGAAAATTTTAGACCGCCGCGTATCACGTAGAAAATGTTTCTAATAAACTCGGGCTGAGGGGATATCGTGCGGAGTGAACACTTCCGATATAGAGCGTACGGTTAATTTCCTTCCTCGTCGGAGGTCTATCCGTCAGAAATGAACGCCAGAAATTACGTAAAAAAGGAAGAAAAAGATCACGCGGCAAAGTGTGAGGAGAGTGAAAAAGGAAAATGCGCCGAGAGGTTCGTAATTCCTCTTCCAGCTTTAACAAGTTTGAAAAATATTATAGTTTCGCGAAAAAAAAAGAAAAAAAAAATAACACACAACTTTCCCCATCGTTCGGGACGGGCATTCGCAGATCACCGCCAATTCGCCGTTACGTTTTACCAATATAAGTATACACATTGTGTGTACAATTGCACGTGTACATTGTTACTTCTGTCGAGCACGAATCGCGATCGGAACCAATTCACTTTTATCAAGATCTGGGCGTGAGTGCGCGCCGACGAGAAAAAAAAATGCGTTCAATATATCCTGAGTAGAGACAATTATCTCGGTTCAGGCAACGAAAACATTGCGACTAATTGTCGTGGAAGTTCGATGACACGTGTAACCTTTTCGGAGTCGTTCGACGATACCCCGGAGAAATCAAATTTTCTCATGAACCGAATATATCTCATTTTAATTATCAACTTTAACCAATTTCATTATCGAATAAACCAGCAGAAAATCATTATAATTACAATAATGAAAAGTAAAAATTTTTACGTTGAATGAACCGATTAATATCTGGTTTTGTAATTATCAACTTTAACCAATTTTATTAATAAACTAGGAAAAACTCATTATAATTACAACAATTAATAACTACATTAAATGAAAATAGTTTATAAAAACATCGCTTCGAAGAAAGATTATTCCTAAGCGTGTATTTTCAGAGAAAATCTTAATTTTTTTTATTTCGCTTGGGTATACGAGTATATAAATAATAAAGCACCGTCGTGCCAGTCATCCATTCAAGAGACACGTTTCCTCATTGATGATCCCGAGAGTAAAATTCGCAGCGTCGCAGTAAAGGCGAAGGAGTAGGGGGAGAAGAAAAAATCTCACATCTCTCTCTTCCTCGACGTCAAACGAAAGCAAGTGTTTCTCGCGAGTTTTCTCCCGTGTATTACTCTCGGCGAGCGCGCATCGACGACTCTTCTTCGCTCACATATTGGGTCAGTGGGTTTCGCTCTTACTTCGCAGATTACGATCAACCCGAGCCCCCGTGCGAGCGACGGAGACGAAAAACACGTTGACAATAACAATAACAGCGAACAATAATAATGGTGATCGATAATTATGTTATCCCGAGATTGAGCAGTAAAAAAAGAAAAGCTCATTTTCTCGCGACAGGTGCGTTGAATGAAAATTTCTAAATAATCAGTCACAGCGAAATTTTCAAGATTCGAATCGAAAAGGAGCTTGGTCATTTCAAAATTCCTTATCGATATTGTGCACTCTGAAATTTTCTCACATTTTTTTCTCACTATTGTCTCGAAACGCGTATTTTTTTGTCTGTGAATCTGTGAATCGACGACTGTAAACATAATTTTGCCGGCTAAAAATTCTCCTCGAGCTGTCGTTTTCAAAATCACTGAAAACGTGGACTTGGAAAATTTTTGATTTATTATTTTAAACTAGTTTTAAAATGAGGTTTAACAGTGTGTCGCGTTCTATAAAAAAGTATAAGATTGAGATCGTAGGTCGTCTTTCGAACGTGTACGATGCGCTTGGCGGGAGTGCGCGCGCGGGCATGAAAAACGTGGTGCGAAATGAAATGTATCTCGATTCTTCACCCACACTCTTCTCACGGCCCTAAGAAGCGCGAGGCTGCGACGGCTACACATTGGCTAATCCGTATCCGCCTTCTCATTCAACTCGTACTCGCGTATTTTATGTACAACCGAGATTTAAACCAGCTGTATCGATCTTCTCAAAAAATACAGCTATATCTATGCTCACTGACTTTCGATGCTTTCTTCAAGGAACCAAACGAATCGGCATTATTACTCGCTACGCATTCAGCATTTCAAATTATTTGTCAATTATTCGAGGTACGCCTTAATTTGCATGTTTTACATACAAACACCAAATACATATTTCGTGCCTTTATTTTATAAATCAAGTGTTCTTCGCACAGAGGTAATTCAATAAAACCTCTTTCAAAGTATAATTTTAGCGCACGTAGCACGTACAAGCTTAACATATGCAAATTAATTCATAAATTTGACTGCTCGAA
Source organism: Cremastinae sp. A BG-2022a (assembly GCA_030522545.1). NCBI lineage: Eukaryota > Metazoa > Arthropoda > Insecta > Hymenoptera > Ichneumonidae > Cremastinae sp. A BG-2022a. The sequence continues at coordinate 26,022 of JAPYYW010000259.1, read as the reverse complement.
ATTCCTTCAGACTTTCGTCGATATAAGAACGAAAACTTCATTGAAGTTTTTACAATTAAGACAATTTTTTAAGGTAATCTTTTGGATTTTTTTGAAAAATCTTCAAAGAACTGTAACTTTTGAGATAATTGAGATGTCAACTTATATGGCACGCTCAAAGAAAATTATGGTACATCTGACTACAAAGTGACATCTTTATACTAATTGTTATAAAGAATTAGGTATACTTTTAGATCCTGTCCATTATAATTTGATTTCCAGAAGTACTATTAGGTTCTGACATGTTAATCCAGGCCTAAACCATAATTACAACTCTACTATAAAAAAATGTTGAACTTTGGATGGTATTCAATTCTGTCATGTTTTTAATCCAAGCCAAAACCATATTCATAATTCTACTGTAAAAATATATTTAACTCTGAAACAGTCAGTAGATAGTCATGTTTGTATAGTTAAATCTGCAATCGTGATTTCTCCGGTGTAATTTTAGCAAAGTTGAAAGTATAAAAATGAGTGAAAATAATGATGAACTTTGATACGGTCGTATAAAATATTTAGAAATCCACGCGACAAAGACAAAATCGTTGGCAATAAGAGTCGTGAAGAGGGTTCTTAATATTTTCGAGCGTGCACGACGCGTATTAGGACGAACATGCGTATATTTATTTGTAAATGGTGTAATGGGACGTCATAGGTACACACGATCGGGGCTCGCGCTCTTTCTTAACGGAAGACACATGCCGTACGGTGAAAAGAGAACGAGAGTCCCCTCGCTAGTTTCGTCGAGTGTCCAAGGAGTAGAGTAAAAGGCCCCCACTCGAATCGCGTTAAAAAGTCTTCCCTCTCGCTCTCGTTACAGGTAAGGTTATAAAGGATCGTGTCTCGTACTATCCGTCTGCACTCTCTCAGTGAAACTCACGGAGGATCGTTCATTCTATACGGCATCTCCAGAACAGCGTAACCACGCACCATGAGGATTATACTGCTGGTACGTCAAATTACGCCAATATAATTTTTTTTTTCATTCGAACCATTCATTAACGATTCGTCACCGAATTATCATCCCTAGATTTTTCTCAATCACGTGTGAAGTGCGTGCTTTTTGACAAAAGTATTTGCAAAAATCGCAAGTGTTTTACCAATCGAAATTCTTTCTCCTGGACACATGTAATTAAAAATTGCTCGTTTGCCGATTTTGACGTTTCGACACAGTCGCAGGTATTTACGACGACAATTCGCATAGTATCCGGATCTCGTTCGAGTGCGGTGGAATGTCGTACGCAAATGAAATAAAGTTGCGAATAGTGAAAGACACGAATAGCTTTTTCTCTCCTTTTTGCAAAAAATTAATGTCCAGCGGAGAGGTGTGCCCGGACTGGTTTACGTGCTCGGTTTTTAACGACGTCGAAAGGACGGTAATCGCGACGAGCGCGTTTCGGTGTGAAAATTTAATTACTCATTCAAATTTACGGTGGGTTTCGTAACTTTTTTTTCTCGAAGCTTCCCTCCAAGAGACGTTCGCGAGGAATGGAAAGTCGTCATATGAATTATTTAGAACGGGAGTAAAATATGTTCGGTTATATCGCAGCACTAGAAATTGAAAGTCGTTTCTTTTCTTCCGATGTACTTTCTTCTCAGCCCTTAAATGGGCTGAGGAATTTGCGCCCGAAAGAAATAAATACTCGAATGCGTGTCTCGATTGATAATGCGAAGCGTGTAATTTCCGAGATCACGCAACGTCGTTAAAAATTATATCATCGGGCGGGGAGGTAAAAAATTCTTTCGTTGCGCGCGCCCGAGAGAGGTCACGGCTTTAACTTTCGTTTTTGGCCAACGATCGCGCCCATTCTTTGGCACATTTTTGTAATCGACGTGTCAGAGTGCAGAAATCGATCTCCGACCGGGCATACCACGACCGATCATTTATTCTCGACGAAAAATAAAACATATCGGGTACCCAGGCTCGCGCGCGTAAAACTATTCTTTCTCTTTCTCCAATGAACGAAATCAATGGATCGATCCTCGAGGTTATCCCACCTGAAAATTAATCGAACGTTAATAAATCTTCATTCGTTTCTTTCGAAACAAATGTTTCGCTCGTACACCTCCAGCTCCAATATTTTCATTAATTTCCATCAAACGATTTGCTTTACATACACAGTCGCATTAAAAAATTGTCCTGGCATTACTTTTCTCACGAAACTCGTCATTATCTCCCATGCCGAGCGCGTGTCTCTCACATTTTTCAATCAAGGTATACGAGCAAGAAGAAAAATGAAGTATTAACGAAGCAAACAAAACGTCCTCGAGCGGGCACTTTATATTAATGACGATTCACGTTTCATCGATGATTCGATAAATCGTATAGAAAAAAAAAGAGAATAAATAGTTTGTACCAACTAAGCCGAATGATTAATCCCAGCTTCCTCGAGTCGACGAACACACCGATACATAAATTATAAAGCAGCGTGTGATCCTTTTCGAGGGCGAATATATATCTTGAAAAAATCATCTCACGCATTATTCACGTAATGCAATAATAACATATATAGAAAAATTTCTGAATGCGGCGGGAGGAGATGGATATAATAAAACGATTTCTAGGCTAATACCGGGAAAATGCAAGTACTCGTTAAATTGGCGTGTCTTACCACCCAGTTCCACTGATATATTGCCCGATGTTTCAGCCGCATGTAACCCTGCGTACTTCTCGCTTCCACACACGTCCATTCGTGTGGGTTCGCGTTTTATGTGCTCTTGTATTCAGCGTTACATTCTCGCTGTAGTTTGTTCTCTTGAGTCACGTTACAACCACTGTGGGAAAATTTCAACGACGTGGATAAGCCCGTGCCCACTTTCCTCTCTCACTCTCTTCAATTTTTCCTCTTCACGTCTTATTTTCTTTTCCCTACTTATTTATTTTTATTTTTATTTTTATTTTGTACACAATGTCTCCCTCGCATGTTATTTTTCTCGAATCTCGTACGTGTATCAGTCTCGTTTTTCCCGAAGCTCGCGATGAGTCGAAAATTTAGACGATGTTTGAATAAATTTGAGATCTCCGCGTTACTTTTCCGAGTCGTCGTTCCTTCAATTCGGCTCTCTCGCTCTCGGTATCTCGAACGGGAACGTGACATATATGAGAGCAATTTAACGAGAACGTGACAAATTTCGTCTCAGCCGGAATCCGGGCTATGAGGTAACAATAGAAATTAAAACGTTTTGTTTAGACGAGGGGTGACGAGGGCGCGGAAGAGCTCGCGTGCTTCGAATCGATAACGAGAGTCGACGTTTCAACGTTTTCATTCGGATCCACGCTCGGCTTCAACGCTCGCGATATCGCGTTATTAAATTTATCCAGCTTTCGATATTCTTTTTCAAACTTCTAATAGTTTGTTATTTTTTTTTTTCAATATTTGTTTTCCATTCGAATCATCGTCACGAATTTGCTCGGGCTTTTGTTCCGCCTCCTTGTTTTCACGCATGCTTGCCCCCTTCTGCGTTCCGCCTAATAGAATTTCTGCATCGACCGCAATAATGTCACCGGCTTCGTCGCTCGATCGTTTCAACATCCCAGCAATATCTTGTCAAAACATTGGCATTTTTTATTGAATTATTTAACCGCAAATTATTTAATAAGTTTCTAAATACTCCGATTTACTTATTGGCGCGAAATACAAAATTTTTTTTTTACGCTCAAGAGGCACTTTCCGCCGATTAAAATTATTTCATTTTCTTTCTATGAGTGAAAGGTGCGAAGTTCTTTCTAACGTGACAGGAATACCAGTTCTGGTGCAGATGTTTTTTTTTCGGAAATATCCGTGTCGCGTTGCTTTTTAACTCTCTAAAACGCGACTGATTTTTTTTTTTCGCTTCGTTATTTTTCACTTTTTTCTTGGCTGCTTCTCCCATGCTGTCGGACTGGTTTCTCGGGCGCATTCACGAGACATTGTAAATCATAACGGTGCATAAGCGTGTACAACATTCTCCGCGAGCCTCGTGTTTATTTTGCGTGAATGCTTTCGTTTTCGATTCTTTATACGGCGAGGACTCGACACGGAGTATCGGGAAACGCGTTTCGCGTACGCTCGCCAGAAATATTTTTCGGAGTCTCGGCGTATAGAAAAAAAAGGAGAATAACGAGAAAAGCGGCATGAATTAAATTTTGCTTGATTACGAGCAAATTTCGCGGTTGATTGTTCACTTCCTGTTTATTCAGAGAGATAATGCGCGGAAGAAAAAAGAATTTCTCCGTGCAATGAGAGAAGAAAAAGACGATTCCGGCTTTGCGGGAAAAGACTCTCGATTCGATTAGTGCACGATCAAAAAATTGAATTTTTCCCTCCCTCCACCAATCTCGTTAAACGTTCGCGAGGCGGGATCGTGCGAAAAATAAGGTGCTTTCGACTTTCGATTAAGCCCGATACACGATTATATTCCAACTAGAGTTTCACGTTCCGGAAAAATTTTCTATTCTTCCCACGCGCGCGCACGTCGACGTTTTGTTTTCCACGATAGAGAGAAATCCATCGGGGAGGCACGTCGTGCGATCTCATTCATCAAACGGTCTGTCGCATCCGTTTTTGTTTCAAGTATACACGCGCGCAGCGACTCTCGATTTTCTTCGAACGTTTTATTCCCGCCGGTGTTTTTCTATCGCACGCGGACGGACATTGCTCCCTGGTTTTTGAGCTTCGCGAGCTACGCCCTTTTTGTTTCAGTCATTAATATACATAAATATACATTAATATACATAAATCCAAGCACGGTCGCGCGTTCGCGAGATGGCGATGTGTGCAATGGAAATCGAGCGCGGTTTCACTTTCATTTTTCCGTCCTTGGAATTGCGGAAACGAGAGAGGGTTCCCGTTCGATCTTCTTTCTCTTTCTCTCTCTCCGTGTATCTCGCTCATTTCTCTTTCTCGCTCTCGACGAGGTAATATAACGACGGGATAGATATTATCCCGTAAGAAACGCGTCCGTCTGACAGGAAAAACCGTGCCGGCCACGCTCGAGGTCCGTTAATTAATAGGATGAGGCGCGGTTAACACGCCGAGAGAGCAATCGGAAAAAATTAAAATGAGCCAGCTTGTGGCAACGATGATTCGGTCGCTTCGATTGCAGCGAACTTTCGATAATTTCCCGGTGAAAGACTAGACTTTGTTCTCTTTTTTTCGTTCCTCGTAAACTCTTATTCGGATCACTCTTTTTCCATCTCAATTTGTGATAATGCACACACGCTCACCGTACAAGCTGAATCATTTCTCTAATTGGCTCACGATCGAATTTTGGAGCGTTGCTATTTGGAAGATCTTTTTTTCACTAACCAACGAAGGTGACTCTGTTTTAAATTAACAAACGAACGAATTTAATAAACGTTCTCCAAGAAATTGAGTTCGTCGGGCTTTTTATAAACTTTGAAGTCAATTCTAATAAATTGAACGAAGTAAAAGTTCGATGATTGTAACAGAGTAGGCGCGGTTAAAATGTAAATAATCTGCAATCAGTTGTACGAGAGATTGTTTAGATTCTCTTGTTCACTTATTGGAATGCATATATATTTGTTTACGTACGTACATCATTCGTGTCGAATATGTCTATATTTCCTTGGCATTGCCGAGAGAGTCTCGATCCGACTGTCACCTCTCACTGCCTGTGACTGGAATACAGATGCGACGCTGATTATAGAGTAACTCTTAAAACCGTCACGATTTTTCTGGCTTTCCTATACAAGAGTCATTAGTTGAATCATTTTCTCGTGATTTTATACCCGTACGAGCTTTTTATTTCCTGTGAACGTGTGTTTTTTTAATCGCGTATCTTATTCAGACCTTGCTCGACCATCGAATCGTTTGTCGCTCGAAAAAATGCGACCCATTTCCATCGGAATTTCTTCAAATCGAGAGAAAATCGATTGTCTTTTCGTCTCTCGAGAATTAGAGCACACCTGTCACTCGTTATTCGCTCTGACATAAAATAAACCACTTAATTTTTTAACGCTTAATTTTTATTAGCTGCGAGTGTCATTCGCTCAGTCGCAACAATCTGAATTTATGATTTTTTCGTCCCATAAAAGTGTTTCCGCAGAGTTGACGATTTTTTAACTTCCCTTCATCGTGTCCTATTTCCCAGGGCGCCATTGTGACTTTCGGATCGACTTATACGCCATTAAATGACATACTTCGTTGATCGACGAAATCGTTTTCGGAGGAAAAATCGTCAATCGCGCGAGTTGCGCGATCAATTTATTATTCTCAATTACAACTCATTCGTCACCGGGTGATTTCGAGTTCATAAATAAACAATTGAGGCAGTTAAACAAGGCAAACAATATTTCTCATTTCAATGGCGAGACAAACATTTTATCAGCTGCTTTTCAATGTATATGGAAACAGGACGCATTACCATTTGTACGGCAATTCTTTATAATGCAACGAAACTGTTTGCATGCCCCGTTCCCTCAAGAATAATATAAGAACTCGGCCTCGTGTGTGTGTACGTGTAAAATAGGAAAACGTAGTCGAGATCCCTTCGCTAGGAAACGAAATAAACTCGCGCCGTTACAACTCGAGCCGGAGCCTTCCAGGTGAATTTCTTCAACGGACTCTCTCGACAACTTCTATTCTCACTCCCGGGTGCTGCATAAGAGTAAACAGATCTCATTTTCTTTCCTTTTACCATGCAGAGCAGACTTTCGGAACGCGCTCTCGTTGAAAACGCCCGCGTTCGCGCTCTCACCGCGACTTCCTATCCTTCGTCACCGAGATCTCTCACCTTCGCTTATTTTATTCTTGTTTTTTTTTTCTCCTCGCTCTTTTCTCCATTTACACACGAACGACCTTGGGAAAATGATCCTTACTTCCATTCTTGAGGTTAACGAGATATTGCGCTCGAAATAATTTGTTTCACTTCCGCAACGCGTACTCTCACCTTCACCAAGTCCAGAGCACTTTCTATATGTACGAAAAATGAATGTTTTACGTTCATACAAATAATCATTGTATACATTTCCAGTTCTCAGGATTTTTCATTCAAAACGTATATATATATATATATTAATTTTAATAAATTTGGACAATTTTATTGCTGTGGAGAAATTGATGGAGAAATTTATTCTGCTCTATGCACATGCAGAGAAATTTGTACGGCAAATTTTACTACATTGAATAGTATATACTGGGAAAAAGGTTGAATTAATGAATTAAACTGAACAACTAAATTTAGCTTTACATTTATTTAATAATGCATGATAGGTTGAAATAAAAAATATCATGTAAAATTAGCTAACTAAATAAACTTTGATTATTTTATAATTATAATTTCTAGGTTTTGGATGAAAAATCGTCCAATTTTTCCAAACTGTTGCCACAGTACAAAAAACATGTATATAATAATAGTTATATTTCGTATAAAGTTCTTTCCGTGTATTTTTTTAAAATCTTAACAAGAATTTCTCTTTGAGAAACGAATTCATTAAGCTTTCAATATTCATTTTATCATAATGTTTATTTTTTCTAACCCATCTATTTTCCAATCAATTCTTAAACTCGATCGAACACCGAACGGAATTCTCAAACCTTTCAATCGATTGACATCGCCCCGGGGGCCGGGTCCTAAAATTGGATATGCTATTTTTGTTTTTTTTTAATTTTCGTGAAGGAGCGACGAAAGATCGATGAATCATGGTTATTCTTTCGATCCGCCACGGCCCCAGATCATTTTCGAATTTTTTTCCGTCTCGCGTAGACTCGTTTTTGTACAATCCCGATAAATGGTCTCGTACAATTTTTCCTTTGTTGCGCCCTGAAAAAAAAACCGGCGCTCACAGTCAATAATAATCAGCAGACAGTGCCATAGGTAAAAGCATCATAATAAAAAGAAAGAAAAAAAAGAAACAAAACATCGTACACGAACTCTGGTTGAAAGTTTCGAGACGGAGTCAAGGCCAGGCGAAACTGGAACTCTTGCCTGGCGAGCCTTCTGGAAATTTCTTCAAGTTAGAATCATGTCGCTCTCCATGGTGTAAACGTTTGCATCGAATCGTCGAATAATGTACACGTTTTTTTTCCTTCTGAAGGGGGTCGTGCCACCATAAGTGTTATAGACAACGATCTTAAATTAAAATTGTACTGTAGAATTAATGAAACTGAATAGAAGTCTTGTACACCAATTACCAACCATTTAAGTGAGAAATTCAATTTCAAAATATGCATTTTCATCACGATGAAGCTTTATGGAGAAATGACCCATTTCTTAGATTGAATTTAAAAATAATTGATGATTAGACAGATTAGAAGAGCTTTAATCAACGTTTGATTCAATTATTAACATATTTATTAAAAATTTTCTATATAATTATAAAATATAGCGTCATTATACTTGATAATGAAATTTATTAATTATAAATATTATAATTATATAATTATACATATAAATTATGAATAACATCATAACACGAAAGAAAAAAATGCAAAAAAAAACGAAAATGAAAATCGAAGCGCGATTTGGGAGTCCTGAAGGAAAGTTTCTCGAAATTAGATTTAAATTTTGATATAAGCTTAAAATATATTCAATTTTTAAATGATCAATGGAGTGTCATTACTTGATAGTTAAAATTATCAACGTAGTTTATTATCTCAGGATGAGTGAAAAGAGAAATGGAAAAAGAAAGGATGAAAATCAAAAAATCGAAGCGAGGTTCGGGAGTTCAGAAGGAGAGTTTCTCGTAAGACGGTGCGCGATTCAAGGAGAGCCGGGACGTCGATCGAATCTCGAAGCAGAAAATAAAGAGAGAAAAGCGCGGAGCACGGGGAGTTACGACTCTCTGAATGTGAATCTCACGGTACGGAGCAATCTTTGAACGTTTCAAAGCCCGATGCCGTCGCGATCTCGTGTACGGCCCTCGTCGCTCGTGTGCGCCCGTATATACGTATTACACTCGAGCCTCGCCCGGATTCGGGTCGACCCCGTTGTCGCAATTACGTAATCGCAGTGTAATACGTTTTTATACACCGAACCGCCACGAGCTTTCCCACACGGACTTCGTCTCAGCCGGAAGAACCGATTAGCTTTTTTTTTAAGGACGTTGTGTACAAAATTAAAATTGAAATGTAAAAAATGTATGAAATATTAAAAAATTTCATACACGAATTTCGTCCTAGCCGGAAGAGCTGATTAGCTTTTCTTTCTTTTGAGGATGTTGTGTACAAAATCAAAAATTAAATGTATAAAATGTACAATTTTTGCAAATTTTACACAGTATAGTATTCAACATTCTTATATTTTATTTAAGGATTTTTAAACATTTTTTGCTAAAAAATTTGGCATACGTTGAGATTAATGTGATACTTGTGGCCAGGTTTCAATCAAATTCATCATTGTCTAGAAATCGAGGTTTTCAATTTTGATAATTACATTTTTTCATAACTTCTCAAACAACCGCTTGCTAAAAGTTGCAATTTTACACAATTAATATATCCCTATATCTACATTCGATAAAGTTTCCTCAAATTTTGCCAATATTTTAATAAAACGTCAAAGAACATCAATAAAAATTTTCAAGAGATATTATGTAGGAAATAATTTAATTAGACGATTTTGGCTCTTAATCTCCACGGAGTAAGTCAACAAAAAAAATTTTTAAAAACCTCAAATAAATAAAAATGAAACAGCACTGCCAAGACGCGTTGAAAATTCCTTCGAAAAGCGCAGTTCCGCAATAAAATTGTATACGAATGGTATACGCGGATGTCACAAGACCGGAAGACACCTCCGGGTGGTCGCGCGACGAGTCTCGTTTCTCTCGGGATATTCGAATAAGTGAGCGAGAAACAATCGCGGTTGCAGCGGCATGAATAATAATGTGGAGCGGAGAGTGTCGGACGTCGCCACCCGGAGATCATTCCTGCACGGTGCGTGTCCGCTTTCGAGGCAGTGACTCGCGTGGCCGAAACAAAAGTGTAACCTACGCGATCGGCGAGCCGCGGAGCCCACTCGCTTCGCTCGCCTCTCATCCGGGCGACTTCCCTCGCGAGCTTTCTATATGTTTGTACTTGTCAACGCTGGTTGACGCTAGTCGCAAACGTTATGGGATAGGTTCGATGGAATTTACTATAATGGGAATAATATTATATATATCGGGCATTTTTACGTGCAAATCGGGGTTGCGTCACCGAAGAAAAATATACGTTCCAATCCGAAGCTAATATAACGGCGTAAATATCGAAAATGTCAATCCCGGCCGTATTCGCGTCGGACCGGAGCTCACGTTTTTATTCTCTCGCGCTCGTTGCGTCGCTTATTTTTTCCTCGCTGCTTGGTATAGCTACGACACGCAATCGCTGCGAAAATGGGCGTCTTCCCGCTAATTCATTATCACAGCGCGCCGGTAGAGTTCCCGAGCGAAACCCCGTCGACGATCGAAAGATTGAAGTATCGCGAGCGTGTGCGCCACTCAGCTTCACATTCGATTATACGAACGACATCGGTTTTGCTCCACGTGAGACCGGAATGGCCCGCAGATCGGCTGAGAGAAAGAGTCAGCAATGTAAAAGGCGTGCTCGAGATAACAAGCTCGTGACGTAACTCCCCGAGCTGTGCAGCTCTCGCGGTTGTTCTCGAACGGCCGTGCGCGCGCCGTGGCAGGTATTTATCCGAGCGAGCCTCCATCAGGGTTTTTAATTCACTAAATATCTGGCAGTTCGATACCAAAAATCCTATAAGGTAGTTCTTTAGCATAGGTCCATATTTTGTGGGGCCCTAGAGGGGCACCAAAAAATTATAAACATAAGTGGCTCATTTTTTTATAAAACGCATGATTATTATACATAGACGTGTTTATATTTACTTATTTATGCTATTTTAAAAGTCTTACGTTGCGGGAAAAGTTGCCAAATATTTGAAGAAACGATGGAGATCTGCGATTTGTAGCTTCAATTTCCACTAATTCTATTTTATCTTATTAGAAAGCTCGGTAACAAGCCGATACTTTTTTTTTAATTGCATATTTTTTAATGACGAACGAAATGAGAGGTTTTTCATTTAGATCTGTAGTTTTTAACAACACAAAAATCCAAATAATTGTACATAATTACCATCTTGAGCCATGTTTGCGTGTTAAAAAGCACATTTTCAATTCAATTTTTCTGGAAAATGACATCGACGACCCCTCTAGATTTTTTTTCTAATAAATTAGGAACTACTCAATTTACTTATATACCTTATAACTACCTTAAGTAGGGAAATTTTGAAAAAATGTTATATCTTGCAGGATTATTGAACGAATCGATTAAAAATTTTACCATTTTTTGATATATTCAGAGTTGAAGGTTACGAATTTTCTTATCTACGTACTTAAATATTACAATATGATAAATTTTTTAAATAATTAACATAGTAATCTTTTAAATATAATTGATTGATTTAATTGAAAATTATAATTGAGAGTCCTCCAACATTGTAATTTTTTTATAAAGTACTCTCAATTATAATAATTAAGTAATAAGCGCGATTTGTTGTTTTTCAGCTTTTTATACGCTTATAGGAAACAAAGTTGAAAAACGCTTTAATAAAAATACATATAGTATATTCGTAAAATAGTTGGAGAAAAGAAAGGTTTTTTTTGTCATTACATCTACGTGAAAATAAAATGGAGTTTTTGGTTCAACAGATAATCCCGGCTTGCCTGTTCGCACTGGCGACGGCGAAACGAGTTCAGATTCCTCAGCGACTTGCCGAACCGCAGGTCTACTACGAGGAGGAGGACGCGGGGGAGGCTGAGGAGGAATACGTGGCTTATCAGCCGCGTACCCGAGCTCTTCACACGCCGAGATCGAAGGACGCGTTGCAGTCGTCGAAAGCGCCGCCGGTCCAGACGATCCGCAATTACAACAAGGTGAACGACGACGGCTCGTTCACGTTCGGCTACGAGGCTGCGGACGGCTCGTTCAAGGAGGAAACTCGCGGCACCGACTGCGTCGTTCGAGGAAAATACGGCTACGTCGACCCGGACGGGAACAAGAGGGAGTTCACGTACGTATCCGGAAATCCGTGCGACCCGAACGCGCCGAGGGAGGAAGACGACGATTTGCCGTCGAAGCAGGTCGAGGACGAGGTCGCCGGCCCGGCGAACTATCCGTCGGTCCGGCCGATCGCGAGACCTCGCCCGAACTATCCCCAGACGACTACGGCGCGCCCCCCGACGACCATATTCCAGACGGAGTACCAGTTGGACGACGACGCCAGCCAGGAACTCGAGGAGGAGGCCAAGCCGCAGTTGAGTCCTGCCGCGTTCCGGCGACCGCAGCAGAACTACCTCCAGATCCAGCCCGTCCAGGCGGACTCTGTTTACCCGACGACATCGAGCCCTACGACCTCTCTGTACCGGCTCTCGACGCCGGCGCCGCGTTATCAGAGCCTGACCAGCCCCACGGCCCGTTCGCGACCGACGACGACGCCCGCGTACCACGCCGTCGAGACGAGCACCCGCTCGATAGCTCGCGAGAGACCGCAGTCGGTCGCCATTACTCCGAGACCCCACGTGTCCCAGGTCGCGGCCCAGTACGTCTCGCCGAGCAGCACCGAGAGGCCCGGAGTCGTGTACGCGACCCGGGGCCAGAGCGCCGCCCCCGCCCAGTCCGCCCGTATCGCGAGTACGACCGCGAGCACGCCGCAGCTCAACTTCGCCGCGGAGCTCGAGCGCTACGTCAACACCGTCGGCGTGACAAGAGCCTCCCTGGAGAGACCCTCGTCGACTCCGAACTCGATTCCCGCAAGCAAAGTCAAGCCCGCCGATCCGATTTACCAGTCCGAGCTCGTTTACGATCCCGCAACCGGTCAGTACAATACCCAACTTTATCAAACGCTGCCCCAAACGGTCGGCGACTTTTCACTGAGTCACAAACTCCAACCGTTCGTAGCCCAGCAATCCCTCATCGGGCTCCATCAGCAAACCGCCCTCCCCACGGCCCAGCGGCAGTCGCCGATTTTCAGGCAGCCCGCCAGAGCGCAGTCCCAAGCTAGCGCCCCGAGGCCCCAGGAGGCGATCTATCGTCAGCAGCAGGCCGAGCTCTTGCAACAGTCCCAGCAGCTCTACTCCCAGCAGCAGAGACGCCAACAACAGTCCGCCCAGCCCCAACAGTCGCCCCACAGATTCCAATTGCTCGAGTCCCAGAGAGACCCCCAGGCCTTCTACTACGTCCAGGCACCCTCCGGCAGAGGCTCCGCCGGTCCCCTCTCCGTCGGCCAGATTGACCAGTTCCTTCGCGGCGGTGCCGCCAACTACTGATTCTTATCACACCCTCGCCCCTTATTCGCAGTAACTACCTTCAAGCCCGTTATCTTAAACGCAAAATATCCGTTATCGCAGGGCTCCCGACTCAGAGCCATCGAACGCGTTAAAAGATTGTCCCCTACCTCCCTGATGAGCATGCCTGAAAATCATAACTCTCTTCTCCTCCTGCTCTCTGCAAAGTAATTCAATACTCGTAAAAATCACGATGGTACTTCCACCTAAAAGATGACAACACATTGATTATTTCAAAACTGAATGTATACTTTAAGCCTGTCACTTACCAAACAACGTGATTGGGATATTTATATGGGTTTAGGGAACCAAATTGTAATAATGAATAGGACCTGAAAATTCAACAAATGTAGTTGTCACCTAATAGCTGGAAATACTATCGCGATTTTTCTCAGTGTACGGCTAATGCCTCTTGTTTTTATTTTTATCTTTTCGGCGCGAGCTGTTCGGGAATTCGAGCGACCGATGACTGTCTACGGTCGCGCGTCAGTAGCTCAGTAATTGGACGAACCGGTCGGCACTTTGCATCGCTTGGAGCCTCGGCAATCCGTCCGCGAATCTTGAACTATCGTGTACGTAGCGAAAGAAGAGTCGACGGAGAGTGGCATTGCACTTGAACGTACGCTGAGGTCTTGAATATCCGCGCGATTGCCAATGAACCCGACGATCGCGCGTTTAAACGCATTTATACGAATCCAATCTCGCACGTGCTCGCAGTGATTCGAACGATTTCGCTTTCGTTCATTATCGATGCAGCTTTCACGAAAGGTTCTCTCTTCCTCGCGGCTTCTTCTTCTTCTTCTTCTTCTTCTTTTTCCTTTTTTCTGCGATTTGTACGTGCATATCAAGAAAACACGCCCATCTCGATGCCTAACTCGCTTCCAGCTTGCCAGTACGTGCCTCGGCCAGCGCGGAGAAAGAAAAACAGTGAAAGCATTGACGCAATAACATTCAGTCGTACGCGGCTCTCCTGCGGGAAAAGAGACGTTATTGGCCGCTCGCGAAACTCGTTGCATTAACATAACAATTCCATAACAAGCGCATATTACTCCTGACCTCGCGTGACACCGCGGGCATTCCCGGAGTAACCGAGTTTTCGAGTCGTGACCTCGAGCAATCAGTTTCGCTTTCGCGCAGCAGATATACCGATCTCGTTTCCGGTCGTTTTGCACAGTCTCGTTGAACCCGAATTCTTTGGATCGAATTCTCACGTATAGATAAACTCCAATTTCTCGCAATCAGGATATAATCATTTTATTTTGTTGCAAAATATAGTCGTTCGCGGTTGAAAATAATTCAATCGCTGTTTTTAGAAAGACACACTGAGAACAGATTTAGTTGAAAAATATTACGTCGAAACAACACTTGTTTATTTGAAATAATGAAACTTCAGTTAAATCAACCAAGAATTTAGTTCAATTTACAAAATAATATCGTTGAACGTACCGAAACAAATATTTTGTTTGATCAACCAAATTTCGTTTTCAGTGCAGAAATAATATGTATAAAAAAATCGTTTTTGTTTTTAATATGACAATAATCGTCAAAAAGTGTGTGCACGCCAGATCGATTTGTTCGCTCGCTGGACATGAGAAATAATTGTTCATGAGCTTCATGAGCTCGCGAAACGAGGCAATGTCTCGGAAATTGGTTGCCCCGGGACGCTGATCGTTCGCTTACGAAAGTAAGTCTCGGTCTTGAGAACTCGATCGGTCGACGGTAGTTGCACAACCCGGGCAACACGTCGAAGGGATCGATCGAGTGTGCGCAGTTGCAGCGGCTCTCTGGGTGTGCTCCCTCGAGCGTGTAAACTCGTCAGCAACGATAGGTAAACTGAAAACACGAAAGATATTCGATTCAATGAGAATAATAATCGAGCCTAATGCCCGAGCGAACTTGTTGATCCCCTGGGTCAAAGCTGCGCGATTTTTATCGCCGTCGCACCTCCACGCTTTCATTTTTATCTATTTTCCTCCTGTTTTAAAAACAACTTAACAGGACACGATCTTTAGACTCGAATAACTGAAACTGACAAATTGCGCGATCGCCGGAGAATTCAGGCACGAATTAAAATCGCTCCGCTCGGGCACCCAAATATTAACTTAGATCCAGCTAATTATATTTTAACGGCAATATAACCCGTAGCTCTATCATCTGATCGACGGATGTTGTGATCTTCGTCGACCGATTTTTCACCCGGTGAAATAACGTCGACCTCTTTTTTTTATTATCACTGTACATATTATTGTAATCCTAGAATTTAATCGATTAGCAATAACGTTGCGACACTTCGATATATCTGTAATCCATGTTATTATTTTTATTAGTGGTGCGATGACACGAATCTGATGAGAATTTTGTAATACTGTTCGCGAGACTCTTTTCGCGATTATTTTTTTATTCCTTGTAAGTGTGATGCGACAATAAAGATGCTAAGAAACTCGATCTGCTTATTTTTCACGATGATTTTATTCTCTTTTTTTTGCTAAAGAAGTTTTTATCCGATTAGCGGCCGGAGTTACGCGAGGAGTCTGTGTGATCGCACGAAGAAATCATTATACTGGAAATTGTATAAGGTAAGTTACATGTAGCCTTGGAATCCCGTTGACCGAGCGACTTTCCATAAATATCTTTGATTTCCTCGTTGAACGCGTAACGAGGAAAAACGCGATTCGTCACGTAAGTATTGCATCGATCGATGCAAAAATGTATCATCGAATTAAAAGCGATTCAAATAAATTGAACACAAGATTTTTATTCTTAGGTGGTGAGTTGATTATTATTTTTGAATCTTTCGAAAAATTCTTTGTGGCTAACTCAGTCCGGTCAAGACAATAATACGAGAGACACCGAGATTTGCATTTTGGCAATATGAATAAGGCTCTTCGTGATGTTTCTCGTAGTAAAAATTATAATGAGAAAATAAATAGTTCGGATCTTTGTGAGTAAACTTCGCTCAGCGATTCAAATAAATTGAACACAAGATTTTTATTCTCAGGTGGTGAGTTGAATTTATTATTTTTGAATCTTTCGGAAAATTCTTTGTGGCTAACTCAGTCCGGTCAAGACAATAATACGAGAAAACCGAGATTTGCATTTTGGTAATATGAACAAGGCTCTTCGTGATGTTTCTCGTAGTAAAAATTATATTGAGAAAATAAATAGTTCGGATCTTTGTGAGTAAATTTCACTTTGATGGTGCATGACTGTTATAGCGAAAGAGTTCGGATTCGATTCATGATCGTATCACACCGCTTCTTCGTCAATTAATCAGTCCACTTGATCTTACCGCACGATCGCGAGAACACTCGAGTCTAATGGATTCGTCACCACTCGGATGCAACATCCTGCTCACGAGACCGACATTAAGTTAATGAAATGGATCAAAATTTTTATTTCGATTGCGCATTTCCAGCATTTTCGCATTACGAAATTATTTGAATACTCGAGATATGTCTCAAGACGATATCATATATTTCGCTTCGAAACATCCACTTTTGTTTTCATTCATCATTTTTCATATTTTCGTACCGTTGAATAATGTGTTGCCTTGAAAAAAAATCATATCGATGTTCTTGGAACGAGTGCTTGAGTAATTTCCCTTGTTTTTTCAGTCGAAGTGGAGTCTGAAAAAATATTTCGATTGTGTGTTCCGGAAAATGTAGGTCGAAAAAGGTGGAACAAAGCAGAAATCACGAGCAGGTTATCCTTACACGCTGCGTGCTTGAGATATTTTTTGTTTTCATTGTCGCGTGCTTCAAACTCGATTGTCAAATTTTTCACAGCTCTTAAATATTAGATAACAAAATGAATTATAAAAACAAAACATTTTCGTGTTCTTTTTTTGGCTCAATACAATTATAAATCGATTGTATAAGTTATAAAAATATTTAAAGTTATTGTAAATAATATAAAAAAATGTCAAAAAGCTTACAAAAATTCTCGTATCGTAAAATATATATTGTGCTTTTTATTATCACGAATTAATGTGGGAAATGAAACGTAATGAAAATGAGACATAACATGTTTTTCGCGTGTCGAGTGTCCCCTTATTTTGTAATATATATCTTCCGCGTCTAATGATTCGAAAAAGAATGTGTGAAAAAGAGTGAAATTACGATATTAATAATGATAAGCGTTGCGTGAGATTTTGATCGAGATACAGCGCGGTAATTAAGAGTAGAGCGTCGAAGAATTCGCGCCTTTTTATTTTCTTCTCTTTCCCACTTTTTGTAGCTCAAGAACACCGAAAAGAGCAAACAATCGGTTCGAGTTCCCAGCATAAAAATGTACGATTTGGTCATCTCTCGCAGGCTGCGTAATAAATCAAGTGTGTTTTGTTGATGCGTAACGACCGTATAATCAACAATATTCATAATATCCACTTGAGGCAACTGCAGCGATTTTTCACGCGTTTAATATAGCGTATATATGCTTACGCCGAGGAATTTGAAAAGATTTTTGACATCTCGACAGCTGTAATTTGAATCGAAAAGAATTATTTTCAATTTCCATCGGATCGTAAATCGGAAATTTAGTCAAGATAAATAACCGAAAAACTGGTTCAAGTATGCGAAAATTGGTAAGCCTCTTTTCTCCGCGGTCTAATTACATTTCTTAATGCAAGAATTTAACCTCTGACAAATCGTCGAATAGGAGGAGCGGTAATTACGTACCAAATTACGGTTGTAAGGAGAACAAAAAAGGAAGAGCACGCATCGAAATTGAAGCAATCCCATGGTGAAGAGTTACCACAGCTTCATTTCGGGAATAAAACGCGTAACACAAAAACCTCATTTGAATGAAATTCAAAAAAGAGCAGGAAGCGTTTCACAGTTATTCTTATTTTATTTTTATTCCTCGAGGCTCTCGCGTCGTTATCCCGAATCCATGTTTTATTTTTATTTTTTTTTTCAGAAAATAAAATATAGTCAATTCGTTAAAAAAATGTTTCCGCAGAAAAATTTCGCACGCAATAACTTTCGAACGATTCGCGAAAAATAAAAAGTAGAGAAGCGAGTCTGTTGTGAATGGGGCAATATAAGAGCCCGGGGGCCGTTAACGGTCCAGGATACACAGGATACATATTATCCTCGTCTAAAATCAAAAAGTTGATGTGCCAAAGCGACGGGGAGGCTGTGTGGATGCGAAAAACTCGAAGAAAGAGTCGAGAGAGGAAATTGCGTTATGTAATAATTGTCCTGTTGTGCTTGGGAGTGCCCTGAGAACGCTCCGTCTGCTTTTTTCTCTCTTTCTCTTATCCACCTTTTCGTACGAGTCCTGGCCTCACACATCACAGGCGTTATGTACGGCCACAATACGTTCGCGTATTGCACACTATGGGAACTATTGTTACACATTTTACAGTCTACTATGCAGAGTTCTCGCGACTCCCACGTGGCTTTCACTTGTCCCCGCGAATTCTCTCTCTCTCTCTCTCTCTCATTCGTTCCTTTTATTCTCACCGGCCCTCATCGCTCTCTCGTCCCTCCCTTTTCTCCCGCGTTTCTCCGCACCCGAGATATTTTTCGCTCTGTCCCAAAATAAAGATTGAAAAAATTCAAGATAATTCTCAAGCACGCGTCCAAGTGCCATTTTCTTCCCTCCTCGTGCGTTTTTCAAACAATTTCTTCGGTGTGTGAAAGGATCGGGAAAGATATCAGCGGTGGAAAGTGCATCGTTACGCCTGATTTTATGCAAACGAGGTTTCTCAGATTAAGGTTCGATCGAATAAATTGTTTCTCAGACGAGTGGCAGTTTCCTCGACGACTCTGTCGCGCTCCACTTGGCGTTTCCTTTCCTCGCGAGTCCACCTGTCGCCCTGGCGGAAAAGCAGCTCGTTCTTCGCGGAAATAAAAAATCTGGATGCTCCACATAATTGAGAGTTCCCAAACAATGTGTTATTCTTGAAGAGAGCTCGATAGAAAACTGAGCAACGAGATATGGAGAAGAGTGTACAGCTCGAGCCGATTCTTATCCACGATAATGAATAGTCTCACTTATATTTCGTGAGAAATCCCATATATGAATGCACCGATAATAGCCAACCCCTTTTATTCGTGCGAAAACGCATCGCTCGTAATACATTTATCTATTTCCTCTCACTTTTTTTTCATCGACGTTGCGAGAAAAGAAAATTTCTCCGATTTTCTATTCTCTATATGCTTGAAAAAAAAATGACAGAACCACAATTTTATCTACTTAATTTAAGAATGAGCGCAAAAATGGATGAATCGGTGTGGAAGAGAGTCCCACAAATTTCATTACTTGGTCGAGTAGATTTTCAAGTCATTTGTTTAATCGCGGTCGGAAATGGTTTCCCAATGGCCAGAGGGAAGGTGTGAATATTTCGGTACTCGAGAGCGACAGCGAGTCGAGGAAATTTCGTCACGTGCACGGCGTATTTCATTAATTCAATCACTGTATATACGACAATAGGATTTTTCACATATGTTGATGATTTTTAGGACACGAGTGTCCGTCACTCGTCGTTACAGAAACGAGTCTGAAAAGAGTCAGAAATGCGTCTGTCTCTTTCATATCAAGGTTGATCGAAGCTGCTGGAGGAACGGCGAGAAAAACGGCTCGGGGAAGGATCCGAGTGCGCGGGAGTCAGAGTAGAAGGGAGAGGATTCTATTGTGTCAGTCTATATATAACGGGAGCCCGGGCACCCCACGCGGTATTGTCAACACTCACCGCACGTGCGGTAACATGGTTTCCAGCTTTGAGGTACGCGTTTTCCTCGAAAAACCAAAAATTCGCTGAATTCCACGAGTGTGAAGTGTACACGAGGAGTTGAGTGAGATTTCGATCTCCCTTATATATTTAATTCTGAAAATATAAAAAGTGCATCGATACGCAAATACCTGGAAATATTATTATTTGTGCTTCATCGTGTTATATATACGGTTAGATATACGTAATAATTGAAGAATCAATGTTCTTGATGTTAAAGATGACGCCATGGCTGATGGCAGTGTTCTGCCTGATGACTGCTGGCTGTTTGAACGTGACAGATCAGCAGACCTCGGAGAGTCAGCACGATCAGGTCGCGATTCTAAAACAAATCAGAAAGGTCAACGAGGACGGATCGTACTCTTTCGGATACGAAGCGGGTGATGGCTCGTTCAAGGTCAGTCAATCGTTATCGCTCAATATAAATTGTATCCCTGAGTGAATGAGAAAATTAACCCTCGGAAGGGCGCGTGGTGACGTTTTGGACCCCAGATAATTTAAATTTTCTTATTCTTTTTTTTATACACCCTAGAAACAAATTTTCGACGTTGACAGTTGACAGTTAACGTCAAACATTTTTTCTAGGGCAACTTTTAAAGTATTTTTCTTTTCAATTCTATATATATTTTTTAAAAATGTATTCAAAAATATATTTAATAATAATTATACGTAAAAAAAACAAGATTTTACAAACAGGAGGGTCCAAAAAGACATCACGTGCCCTTGCGCGTCAAATTTTTTGACTCACCCGTCCGAGGGTTAACAAAAATAGCAAAATTTCGAAAGATATGTTTTATTTGGAAGTGATGAATAAAATGAAGTAAAAATGAGAGCTCGCGATGTAAAAGAGAGAATGCCTTGTCAGGTCGAGACCCGCGACGTGTTAGGCAACATCAAGGGTACGTTCGGGTTCGTCGACGCGGACGGCGAGATAAAGAGAGTGTCGTACTCGTCGTCGAACGGGACGGGATTTAAATCAACGACGGTCTCGCCATTGCAGGAGCAGATTTCAGTGGTCCAGAGCATACCGAGGGTCAATCGGAGTTCGACGACGAGGAAGCCATCGACGGCGTACTCGACATCGACGGAGTCGACGTCGACGAGGTCCTCCGTCGTCCAGGCGATACCCCGGAGCCGGAAAACGACGACGACGCCGACGACAACGACGTCGACGACGCCCTCATCGTCGACGGAGGGTCCTCGGCCGATTTTCGGTCACTACGTCAAGACGACTTCCAAAAATCGTCCCCGGTTCGTCCTCAACGGCCAGCAGAGGCCGGTCGTCGAGGAAGAATCCGAGGACTCGCAGATAACGAGGCCGGAGGAGAAGAGCTACCGGCGGATTCTGTTCGCGAAGCGTCCGATCGATCACAGTCTCCGACCGATAAGCGAAGACTTTGAGGAGAAGGAGGAGGTCGTCGAGACAAAAATCGCTTCGGGAAACTCGCTGAGACGTCAGTTGCACGAGGAAACGACGAAATCGGAAGTGACCTCGGAAATGGGGGATGAGCATTCCGACGTGTACGGCGGCTCGCTGTCGACGACGAGGCCGCTGTTCACGACGAATACGCCTCCTAGGATCGTCCACCGGATCCCCAATCTCCGAACGGAGCGACCGAAGCCTCTGTACGTCGCCCGGAGCAACCTCGGCCCGGCGAGATTCGAGAACAAGCTCGAGAGCCCGCGAGTCTACGAGGAGGAGACGAAGATCGCTCAAGAGGAGCGAGAGCCTCCCCAGCAGATTCTCGTGAGAGCTCCCCCGAGACTTGCAGCCGGTGAAAATCGGGAATACGTTCGCCAGGGAGAGCCGGTCTACGTCCGGCAGAATCCTGAGCAACTGTTGCGCGAGCTCTCGGCCGAATTCCTCGTTCCCGCGAACCACGTCGAGGAGCAAGAGCCGAATTACAGACCAGCGGTGCCGATCGGCAGGCTTCACTATCGTCCCCATTCGAACCACCAGCCGGGACTGTACCCGACGACGATGATGACGACGACGGACTCGAACGTCCATTACTTGACGGAGACGCCGGTGAGCGAGCCCGAGGAGGCTCCGCGCGTTCCGATGATCCCGACGTACGTCAGGGCTCGAGTCTTCCAGCGACCGCTCGCTTACGCGGAGCAGGAAGCGCCCCGGATCGCGAGGCCTCTCCTGAGACCGCAGCTCGCCCCGGCGATGGACGAGCGCGATTACGAGCCGGCTCCGCTCCTAACTTCCGAGTACGCCGCTTACAGAACGGGCTCGATAGCTCTGCCCCCGGAGCCGCCGAACCCGATCGCGCCCCCGCTAAGCAGACGCGACTTTCAGATCCTCCTGAGACGATTGCTCGTCAGCCAGTACGGGACTCAGGCGCTCTCGTACCCGAGAACGTACCTCGAGGACGCTCTGTACGATCAACAGCCTTATCCCTCGTACCAACCGGCCTACCAGGCCCCAATCGTTCGCCAGGTCGCCTACGATCCGGTCGCCATGCAGTACGGCGACCGTTTGCCCCTTCGTCGGCCGACCTACGCCCGGTCCCTCAACCCGATCTATCAGAACCAGGCCTACGACGACTACCCGGACGGACGACCCCCGAAGAGGGTCTATCGTCAGAAATTGTACACCCCGGAGGTCAACGACGACGGCGACGAAGTTCTCCCCGCGCCGATCAGGGAAGCCCTCCTCCTGAGGATGATCCAGCTCGCGATCAACGCCGATCGACCCGCGATGGCGACCGTCATGGCGTCCACCACCCCCACCTCCTCCGTCTATCGGAAAGCCGGGCCAGTTCGGAGCGTTCAGATAATCAGCGACGACGACGAAGATAAGGAGACCCTCGTGAAAAAAATGTAAAAGTACTTTTACGGCATTTTTATTTTTTTACTCTTTTACCAATATTATCTTCATTTCATCTTGATCGTGATAGAGAAATGATTTTGTGAAGCCCGTTGCACCCCCGCTCTATTGGGAATATTTCGAAGATATTTTTGTTTTTTTTTCTTTGTTTTCGTCGAGTTAACGAAATGTTGATATTATTTATTAAAAAGGAGATAACCAAATGTATACGGTGTCGTGGAAGATATTCGCCAGTATGATTTTTCGACGATCTGTTCCTGTATAGAATCCAGTCGAGAAATAACCAGTACAATGAACCAAAAATCACGCTCGTACGAATTTGCGTGAAGACTTGCACTTATTATAGCCCGTATTCTCATTTCTCTGTACCTTTTACTCTCTGTAAATATGACATTATGTAAACTATAGCGTATACCTGTGTATTTTTTGATACGAAGATGGAAATAAAAAAAAATGTAAGAATAAAAATCTAAGGGAGATCGAGCGTGATAAGGGGAGGGACGTGGGGGAGGTGTGAGAACTAATTTCGTAATAGCGGTGCGAGGAATCGGCTGTTTCCCTCGAACTAGGCGAACAATAACAGGCAGTCTGCTGCTCCCTAATTAGCATCGCTCGTTGCAAAATGAGGGATACACGAAGCAGCCTCTGTTGAATTTAAACGACGAGAGGCAGCGATTGCGCGACGTGTAAAAAGTTCTCGCCTCGTCAGGGCGGAGATCATGAGATCCCCGTTGCGGATTTTTCCACGAATTACGGAATTTACGTTTCTCTCTCTCTCTCGCCAACAAAACGAAATCCCGGCTCAACAGTGTCGTTGCAATTTTTCTAATGCCCCGTGTCCATTGTCGGAGCTTTTTGCTTGGGAATATGCGAGAGCGCTTATTCTGACTATTGTGAGATTGAATTAATTCAGCGAGAAATAAAATTTTCGTCGTGATAAACGCGAGGAACGAAATGGGAGAAATGTAGCGTAAGAAGCTTCACTCAACTTTCTAACATTTTACGCGCTTCGTCCGGCGTGTCCGAGTCGTCTGCGGATAGACGACGAATAGAAAAATCCACGTCGCGATTGAATTTGGGGAATGTGGAAGAGTTTCGTAACACGCGCGTTTTACATTTTCTAGAGCGTACTTCTTACGGGGGAAAAGAAAGTTGATAATTATTTTCTGGTGTTTGAAGTAGTACAACCGGCCTAGATCAACTTCAGGCAGAAATTTACAAATATATTTCAATGTAGACAGTACTTTGTGTAAGCTGACAAAATTAAATGCCATTGATCCTTTCGTTTTAGAGATACTTGTATTCGAATTACAGACTTTTAATGTTTTTATAAGTAAATTTTTTTTAAATTGATTTAAAGTATTTATAGATAATTTTTTTTTCTCAAAGGTTTGAAAGTATGTTGCTTTTTGTCATTTACAAAAAAGAGGTTCATTTCAAATACATTAATTTGTGGTAAAAGGAGTGTACCTTAATAAATTTCGTGAAAAGCGTAGTGGGCAGAGATTGGAAAGAGCTCGTTAAATTATCGAACATTCGTCAAGAGAGACAGGGATCCGCGATCGCAAACTTTTTTCCTCAATTTCTCCTCATCGACGTGATTCGATACTTTCGTTGCTCTCCGTAAAAAATTTTTTACTCAGCTCTCTCGCTTTCCTTACTGCCAGCACGTGCAGATGACTTGTCGTTTTTCAAAAGTAATTTCTCCGAAATACATAGATATAAAAGATTATAAATTAACTCAAAAATGTATATGGTGTGTATCTTTGACCAGAAATTTATTTAATTTGGCGATTCAAGGTAAATTCGGTCAGTACTTTGGAGACGAGTGAGTCGATCGAATCGAGAATTTGCTCGAATTAAATTTTTCATTTTTCTAGCAAAAATCAGGTTAAAAAAAGAATAAAAATGTACAATTATACCTGATTTAATTCGATGTTGCATAATTTGACACAGAATCGCTTGTATGCAGCGAGATTGCGCAGTGAATTCTCGCGCACTTCGTCTAATTGAGAGATCCCCGTGCATCAAGTTTGCAAGCTGCCGGTACACAATATGACACGCGAGGAGTCTCTTTTCTTTCTCCTGCTATATACCCGGTATGTCGGTACAAAAGATAGCAATTATTGCAGAGTATATCGTCGTGCGTATCCTCGCTCTCGCACAGAGAGAATACTCGTCGCGAAGCGCTGCGAATCCAAATTCGAACAAACGAGGGATTGTTTCGAGAATTATAGCGGAATCTGAGGAAAAATTTACTCCAAATCGTTGACTCCATTTTTATTCGTATTTCCTCCTCGAACCTCATAAAAATTCGAGACACGATCGACTTTTTACATTCCGTATACAAATCTGTAAAAAAATCGTCCTTTCTTTATTTTCGAGCAATTGGAAAATTCTAATTTTTGTTTCCACTGGCCGATTATTTCTCGTGTGTGATTATCGTCAACGGTCAGAGATTGCAGAAATTTTTGAATGCACCGAGGAGGATCTTGGCACATCTTTTATGCTCTCAGCGTCCTCGTCGAGGCCATAAGGATCAAAAGGCTCCGTTTGTACAGCAACGTCCTCGTAATCGAGCTCGAGCGCGTCCTGCTCGTAAATAACGTCGTGACTGCGCGGTCGTGCCACTGACGGGATCCAGGGCTGCGGGACACCTTTCCCGAGCGCGAGAAATACCGCTGCTGTGGTCAGTAACACGACCGAGGCAACGCCGAATACTAGTCGCCAGGAACCAGCAATCTGAACAGAGGAACAAAAAAAACACGCTTTGTTGACAATTTCATTTGAACGTTTATCTTAAAAAATCATTCAAAATAAAATCTACTTAAGGTATTACTATCACAAAATGGATTGATTTAGGATTTTCTTAAAATTTTGTATAGATATTCTTGACATTAAAACTAACAACTTTTACTTATGAAGAAACATTTTCTGACGTCTAGAATTTGAGATATTTAATTTTCAATTTTTCATTTTTCCCATCTAAGCGCGTGTATATAAAGTCGCATTTCGTTTATGATGAATTAAAAAAGAACGGGATTTACAGTTTTTCTAAAAAAATTTAAGTTAGTAGTCGAGAATTTTTAGAATTTTTTGGGATCTGAATCAGCTATTTCTGACGTTTAGTTTTTTAGAAAAAAAAAT